>VXBC01007493.1:103644-174995 GCA_013399945.1 Ploceus nigricollis
CTGGGGTTGTTTAGCCTGGAGAAGAGGAGGCTTAGAGGTGACCTTATTGCTCTCTACAACTTCCTGAAGGGAGGTTGTAGACAGGTGGGGGTTGGTCTCTTCCACTGGGCAGCAACTGACAGAACAAGGGGTCACAGTCTCAAGCTACGTCAGCGAAGGTACAGGTTGGATATTAGGAAAAAATTTTTCACTGAAAGAATAATAAAGTACTGGAATTGTCTTCCCAGGGAGGTGGTAGAATCACCATCTCTGGATGTGTTTAAAAAAAGACTGGACATGGCACTTGGTGCTATAGTCTAGTTGAGGTGTTAGGGAGAAGGTTGGACTTGGTGATCTTAGAGGTCTCTTCCAACCTCATTATTCTGTGATTCTGTGAAAAAAGAATGGGGAAGAACAATGTGAATGAGACAGATGAAAATAGGCAACAAAAATATTGTTGTCCAACAAAATATATTGAAATATATTGGTAAATTCATCTGGCTAAAAAGCTGAAGAAAGTTTTTTCTTCAAGAATTTACTAGTCAGACTTTTTTTTATGTAAGTGCATGCTCATATTTTTTACAGAAGGAGGACCTGAATGTTAAAGAAACATGATTACAGTAGTTTTTGCCAACGCCTCCTTTAACAATTTTCATGATTTATTATTTCAGAAGTGGGACTTTTTTTATGCCATTGTTCTCTTGATTTTTTTTCTCATTGTTCAGACAAAAAGTAAACTATGTTGGTGTTTGGTAGTGAATTCTATTCCCATCCTGGTCAAGAAAAGATTGGGAGTAGATTTTTATTTGTCTATTGACCCTTCAGGTTTGTCACTTCGTTAAGTGCAAGACACTGCAGAGGAGTTTTTTTCTCTTCATTATCTATACTGTACTTTTATGTTAATATACAAGGGACTCTCTTTATCATTTGCAAGAGGCACAGTCCATGGGCCTGGATGAAAGGGTGTGATTTCCTGACTGCACATACAGACCTTTTTTAAAATTCTAGTGGCAATAAAAATACAGAAAATAAAAAGGAGGTAATTGAATAGTGCATACTTTGCGCTTAATCTGAGAAGGAATCTGGTGGACAGAAGGTGTGGCTTTCAGCAGTCTAAGGATACAGTAGGTGCTCTGGTGTTGTGGATTGGGCACAGTGCCAGATTACTGGAAGAATATCATCTGAGTATCTGATACTTGGAGAGCACATGCTCCACCAAATGCAAATAAATTTACCTGTCATGATCCATTATTTTGATGCTGAAAGTAATCTGTCAGCTTTATCTGCTTTTCTAGTCTCCTTCCTCTCTCATTTTTCTTCTTTTGCCACTTCACCTATTTCTGCGTTCTGTTTTCTGACTTTTTTTTTCTCTATATGCCTGGTATTACACATCACCTTGTGCTTAGCATGTGAGGAATGAGTATGACTTCTGCCCAGCATTAACACTCTTCCTTACTTTAGCTTTGATAATTGTTGCAATTTGTCACATTTAATTCAGATTCCCTTACATTAACTGGGGGTTTTATTAAGTATTGGAGCAACTGTTTTCCCTGTAATATAAACTAAATTCCATTTCCTGGTTCCCAAGAAGTCTTCTATTGTATGTGGACTTTAGGACTGAAATAATTTGAAATATTTATGCTATAGATGTAAAGTAGGAGGAATATAAGTGGGATGTTGTATGTTTCTACAGCAGTTATTCCAAGCATAAATCAGTGGTCTAAGGAGTAACAGAAAGAAGAATGGGAGAAAAATACAGAAGCAGCAGACCAAATGGGAGAGGATAGAAAAGAAAAATAACTGGGAAATTATTAATAAGATCTTTTGTCTAAGGAGAAAATGAGAGAAGGCATTTCTTCTGCTTTGTATGTTCAACATTTAGGTGTCTAACTTGATCCTCTGTAAATAAGCTTGATGCTCAGGGAGTTAGACAGTCTCTTAACACCTAATCCTTTTAAAGTGTTTGCATTTGGGTGGTCAAGAAATTCAGAGAAGAAAATAAGTGAGTTATTTGAAAACACTAGAGTCTTTATTTTGAAATGGAGAAAAGCAGTACTAGTAGTCCATGCTAATGAAAAATACTGGCTATACATTAATTATTCTCCAACTTAATCCATTATGTGATAGGTCCATTAAAATATGGAGTCACAGGTTTAAACCAGGCTTGGGTTATTGCCATTACTTCCAGTCAAACCATACAGATAGAGATAGGCACAGTAATGAATTAAGCACTGATACATTCTTTGTGCTACAGTGAAGAAATTTTGCTATCTTAGGCTTATAACAAGTATTTATTATTCCTGTCTCAGTCATATCCTCCATAACCTTCTCCTCCAACACCTATAGTAATGTCAAGTTGTATTGATTCTCCCTATTGCCTTTTGTGTGTGCATTTGTTCACTAGGTAAAAAAGAACATGTACAAAGATGTAGCAGTGTGTTTGTCCCCTACACAAAGACTGTCAAAATTTTATTATGTGCCCAAAAGCCAAGTCTTATCATACAGACACCAAGAGCAGCTCTCTGCTGCCAAGGAATTGGGAAAATAAAGTAGCTAATTTATCCATATCTTTCATTCAGAAAAGTGCCTTCTAATCAGTTCCTTTTTCTTCAATCAATTAAAAATTTTTTTAGAGTTTCTCAGAGCTTCCTTCTGAAAACCTTGTCCTTCTGTTGAAAATATAGCCCATGCATTAAAAAGTTACCTGCAAAGGAAAAGCAACAAAAAAAAATCTTATTTAATAAATGAGTAGAGTAAAACTAGGCTCAGCACCATATTCCAGGGGGAAATTGTAGATTTCTTTTTAAATACTGACATCAGTAAGTTAGTCCTTAGTTGAAGCAGTATCTTATAAAGTCCATGTGTATGTAAACAACCATCAAAAATAATGTGAAAGCACTTCTATGATTGGCAGGAAACCTGCACTTCTAAAAAAAGAAGTCTTCTAAAGAGTAAGAAGTGACACTATGTTCTGCTGCTGAAAAGACTCAGTAAATAAATAAAATGCAAATGCATTGTCAAAGATTTAGTTTGCATCCTAAGAATACAAACATACCCAAAAAGAAAATCTACTGATGACCTCAACACCAAAACATGATAAGGCTGTCCCCTTTTTTTATGTTTATCTTTCATACATTCTTCTAAAGTTTCTTTTATTTCTTCTTTTATTGAGAGGAGGACATACAGTATTGGTGTGTATGTTAACATTGTCATTACAGGTTTCATGAAAATAACACCACATCATACTAATTTATGACAGCATCAGCGGTGTCTGCACATGTGTGATACCAGACAGCCTGTGAAGAAATCAATCTCATAACCAGCCTTGTTCTTGTTTGTGCTGCCTGAGATGCTGAGTGTAAGGCTTAGTCAGTGCTTTTCCTGTTTTGCTTTTCTCTCCTTTTACTCATAGTCATGCAATTATGCTTTCAAATGAAATGAAAAAAAAGCTCTTTGGTTTCTTACACTTTTTTTAAGAGTGTATTAAGATTCTAATGGGGTGTTAATAAAGTGCAGTTTAAAGAATCCTCTGTAAGAAGTATATTATGAGAATCCTGTATGAGAAATATATTATGAGAATATAATTCTCAGAGCTAAGAGGTGCACGTTGCTTATCAATAAGCAATTTCAACTGAGTCATTAAACCTTCCTATTTGTGCCAATTTTTCTAATAGAATATTTAAAAATAGCAGTTCAGGAAGACATCTCTTCAGCATAGAGAATCCCCAGGCTGTCTCATGCTTTTTAATGTATTTCTTCTCACCCTGCTTTTATGGCACAGTAAAAAAGGTATCTCACTGCTGAGATCACTTTCAGGATCAGCAGCATAATCTAGGCTGCTTTGAGATTGCTTAAGTTCCACTGGGGACAAAAACAGCGTGAACCTATTTCAGACAGAGTGGTTATGGATATTCCCTTTTGCAATAACTTTACTTCTGCTCATGGGGTAAAGGCTGCTCACTGTGTCTGCCAGCTTCATTGAGCCACAATCTCGTTTTAGTTCCATGTTTCTACTGCAAAGGCAAAACTAATTCAGGGAACATATGGAAGAAAATATTCCAGAGGTCAGAAAAAGAGGTCATTGATAGTTTTCTTACTTCCTTTAGATTCAGCTCTGAACTGGATCCATTTTCTTAAATGCAATTAGATAGCAATATAAAAATTACATGATTGGCATGATACAAGTATGAAATGTGCATTCCCCTAATTAAAAGAGAAAAAAGGGTTAATTGCATCTCTAGAAAATTAGACATTTTAAACTGTCCAGAATATAATAGATTAGGAAGTATGGGAAAGAGTGAAGCCTCTAATTGTACAACAATATAGCCCACTAATAAATCAAAGCCTTTCTCAAGAGCAGTTCATTATTAATGCCAGTTGCTTACAGATGAAAATGAAAAATGGTCGAAAAATCAATTAGGAGATTGATTTTTCACCATTAAAAAATCTGGAAAGTAGGGATATTGAATGAGATAATCATTTAAAGAATCATTTGATTCTGCTTGTTTCTCAAGAGTTTTATAGCATAGCTTGGGCCCTCCTTCCCTGGCTCACTGAGTGATGGATTTTATTTCTTTTCTCTATAGAGAACCTCTATAGGTGAAACTCTTCAGTGTGTGCTGTGTTGGGTTTTAAACACGTGAACCTGTGATACTAAGATGTGCCCCAAACGAAACATGTGCTTTCAGTATTTTGCTCATTTGTATCCTAAATATTTATCCCTTCTTGAGAACATATTTTAAGTAGAGTTGCTGATGAGCATTTGGTACAGGAAGATTGAGGTAATGTATGAGTTCTCCCCCTGCCTCTCTCACTCATGACAGTTTTAGTTCTGCATTCAGAAGAGTCTTCATGTAGAAGTGTTGAACTCAAGATAGTCTATTAGCTATCACAAGCCTCAAAAAGTTTTGTTTGGTATGAAAGAGAAGGATATTAACCAGATATCAGATGAAAAATGAGCCATATTGGATTAGTTTACTAGAAGGCAGAGTTAGACATGTAGCCTCAGATATCCTGCATCTTCTTAAGTTTCTGAATCATTTTCCTAGCTCAGCAAAGAAGAAGTTGGGGGAGAGACCTGATGGCTAAATTAGAAGAGGAAAGATAGAATATCTTATATTCACAAAAAATGTATTTGTGTTCCTCTTCAATGAAGTCACACTGTTGGCCCAGTTGAGTGCTTCTATTATCCAAACTAGATAAGCAACTTTAGACAGGAGATCTGCATCCTTGCTTGCTCGGATCCATGCTTCTGTATCTTTATTAACTAGCATGACAATAGAAATACTCAAACTAATACCCAAACATATAGACCCTGCCTTATAAGCTCTTTCACCATATATTTTGATTAGAACTGAAAAAAATCTGCCTGTCCCTCTACTCTCTGATAGGCATGTCAGTAGGCATGCTAATGTTGGATATCTCTGCAAACTCTCATCATTTCTTCAGCAAAACCTTTATTTGCAATGGTTTATTTGTTTTGCCCAGTGTATGGATTCTAGGGTAGTTTTGTTTATTTGTTGGCAGTGAAAGTTGTATACCATTTCTAATGGATCTGAGTTTTCTTATCTGTAAAATAGAAATAGAAAAGAAAACTTGCAACAACTTATGAAGCATCACAGGGTGCTTCATAAAGGTATTTTATATTTTTAGGGTAAGCTTTAATACTGAACTTCAGTGAAGTTCATCCATATATTCTTTCAAGAAGAAATTAACTCCTCTTTCCATATTATTAAAACTTAGTTCTAAAAACTGGTATTAACATTTTTGTGGCATTCTAAATCTAAAGAATTTAAACTACTTATAGCTGTGAAACCTTCATATTAAGCTGTAATTTACCTGTAATTATAGTAAATACTACTAGATACTAGTTTAATTATTACCATAATAAAGCAAACATCTTTTGAAAACCAGAGCCATTCTTTGCTTAACATTGCACAGGTCACAGAGCTGTCAAACTGACTGCTTGCATTCATATTTCTTAGCTTTGGTATTGTTTCTGGGGTTGCTTTATCTTTTTATGGCACTAGGAAAAAAAAGTTATAATCCTTGCATAGTTATTTTTCACTTGGAAAAAACATAATCTTTCAGACTATTTGCTTTTGTAAAACATCCTGCAAATTTTTATCCTCCAAAATGAGGAAAAGAGTACAAATAGCTTTTAGGCACAAATATATACACGAAATTGCATATGAGATCTGGCAGCAGATTGAAGCAAAGCAGCAGGAGAGAGCAGGGTATGTGAAACAAAGGCTCTGTCTCAGAGGAATGCTTTGTGCATCGCTGAGGTTTGGGAGTGGCACTCCAGAAGCTTTAATATCGGAGCATGCACGTGTGGTACCCGGCACATTAAAGGGAAGGTGAACTGTATTGCAGCCACCCTGAATATGAAGAATGCAATACTGTTTATTTTAAATTTAAGGAACTGAGCCACAGTTGGTCTGAGCATGAAATATATGGCTAAATGGGGGTTTCATCCATAATCAAGGGAGGAGGGATAAAAGAGGTACAGTGCAGCTGTAGTGTTTGAAGCAGGTATCTTAATACAGGAGCAAGTGCTGCACTGGGCAGGGCTTATGAGAGTGAAACAAGCACCTGTCCCTGCTGGTAATTTCCTGTTTAGACTACATTCAATGCAAAGTAGCTGAGAGATTACAGATGGCAAATGATGTAGTTTACATGCAATGAGCTAGGCACAACACTGTTGTATCTATAGATAGGAGGAGCCTGATTTATTTGATGTGCCAATGTAGCATTAGTGTGTGTGGAGAGCATTTCTCAGCATGAGACAGCAGCCAAACAGCTGTGCAAGAGCAGTGCAGCTTAATAAGTGGAATATTTTAGGAGACCAAATGGAAGTGATGGTGCTGCAGGTTACTCTGATAAACAAATGGCATACACTGTGGAAGTATGGCTGTGTGTAATGTGGAGTCCTTGGACATGTTCTCAGGGTAAAAATATAATTCTGAAAGGAACTATCTCCTCATGCTATGACTGCTGAGAGATCAGTATTGTGCTATTGTCAGCTGCAGCTCTTTATGCCTGAGCTGGTGCAGACACTAAAAAATACCCAAAAGGCTGCAGTATGCCACAGATAAATTTGAGATGTCAGGGAATATTTAATTGGTTTTATAACTTGTTTGATTTTTCGTGTACCCAGATACGATTGTGCTTCTTAGCATTAAGTATTCAAAGGTGTGTAGATGTCATTTGCTTCTCTGTCTCTGTCTTCATTTCCTCCCTCCATTTTGGGTAAGACTTACAATAGGACTTGCTTGCAGAAATATGTGAGTTACAATTCAACCTTATTAACTCTTTCCAAATGACTACTTTGACCATGTCCGAGTCAGACTTAGTGAACTGATCAGGATGTTTTGAGATTCAGATTTCACACAGTAGTCCTCTACCTTGCTGCACTGTTGGTGCACTGTTAGGCATCAGCTGTGGGATTAGATCTGTCATCCTCTAAACAGGAAGCCTGAGTTTCTACAGTGGCACTCTGAACAATGCACTATCTTTTGAAGAAGAAGTAGAGAGAAATTTCCTTGGGTTTTGTTACACACTACCTAAGATAATTTTGGGAACTATTTTCCTTTGTGAGGTTTTAATCCTGTTCCACTAGGTTTTTTCAAGCTTTATGATCATGCTTGGCATATCTGATTATATCCTTTATTCTACAAACAAAAAAGGTGCTCAGGATTACCAGTTAAACTCAGAACAATTATTTGTGAACCTGTATCTCAACTGACTTAATCCAACTATCTAGTATATGTTAGAAGGAATTCTAATGTATCCAAATTTGTGAGTGAGGTATTGTGCAGTGTTTAATCACCACCACAGTTGCATGCAGAGCTTGCATTGTTAAGTGTTTTTTCATTGCCCCAGGGATATATGGAAATGGAAAGACACAATATTGAACATATTGTCTTCTTTGGTACTATTTTATTTTTGAAAGGACTTTGGCAAAGAAGTAACGATGTGATAGCTAGAGCTTCACTACTTTGAGCAAAATGGTCAGCTAACTCATTTAAAAAGGTAGTGTATGTGAAATCAATTTAGTGAGACTGCAGAATAAAGAAAGGTCAGCTGCTTGGGAATCCAAATGGATTTGCAGTCACAGGTGAAATCTATTCTAAACACCAAAGAAAGATGCATGTCCTAATATAGATTCTCTTCTCACTTCAGACCACTCATTTACTTTTTCACTTACCTATTGTGAAGCTGCTGAAGGTATAATCTACAGGTTTTTAAATTGTATTAGGTATTAGGTGAAATAATACTTTTAAAATAGTAAATAATATATGTCAATGATCTCTTAAGGTGATCTGCAATAATATAAGCACTCTTGACAGTTCCAAAAGCAGGAGATATAATTTATGTTTTCCTCAAATGATATCACAACTTTGTATACCCAGAAACCTCCTTTGGGGGCAGATTCCTTTCTAATAAGATAGATGAGTAATAAAAGAATTGAAATCTGCTGTTCCCCCTCTAATTAACACCCCAGAATGTTGCACGTAGGCATTACAGAGAGGCAGCCACACAACTTCTCCATCCAGCTTGTAAGTGCTTTTGCTGGACCTATCCCCATGCTGTGTTACTAAGCATCACTGTTTTCATACTGAATGTATAACAGCAGCTATATGATTTCTGGTGAGTAACTTGCATTTTCAAAGCAAATTGACAGAGAAATGAGAGAAAAATCCTTATTACCTGCATGCTGAAACAATTCAGTAGCTTCGCAAACTTCTGGCCTTAATGGAGAGATGGTTGTTACTTTGGAAGATTCTTTTCCTGTCATTAGAAAAAGGCAGTACATCCATATTCTGGTGAATTTGGGGTTTTTGATGCTGTTCTGTGCCAGAACTCCTGGTTTATATTCAGGAACTAGTTAGATAACTGGGAAACTTGGAAAGATTTTGTCCTTTATCTTGTAGGAGATATGCGTTTCCAGCAATTACTTCATGAGCAAGTATTGCTGTGAAGTAGAAATAGACTTGTAGACTAAAAGAGTTGATGTTGAGGACTTCATATTCAGGGTGTCTTTCAGGGGTTTGTTCAGGCTAACTCTGCTCTAGTGCTGCCCAATGGCATGTCTTCCATTTCAGACTTGTGTCTGGAAGTCCTAGTTTCAGTGGGATTCATATTTAATTGAAAAAAAACATTCCTTTCATGATTTCTATTACAAAATTCCATTCAGACCTATTAGAATTATTTTGTAAATATGAAATCAAATTTTTAAAATAGTTTTGTCTCATTGTTCCTAAATGTTTCCTACATTTAGGAATTCCTATTAGGAATTCCTGTGGCTAGTATTGGGACTACTTATCCTCTAAAAAACAGAAGTAGAAAAATGCTGTATTGCAATGCCTATATTGATGATTGTATGTCAAAATAGTTACAAAATCCATTGACTTTTCTAGTAACTTTCTGATTTCCTGCTGAGTACAGTGTAAATGCATTTACTGCCACTTCTGACCATTCCAGTGTTTCATCAACAATTACAGAAACTCATGGCTGTAGTGAAACTGAACTACTTGTTTTGGATGGTGAAAAACACAAGGAGATACTTGCAATTTGCTGTCATTAGGGCAAATTCATGCCAATATCATACAAGTACTTTTTGTGTGTGTGGCAGAGTGAGGGAAACAACTTGCAAATGTAATTAAATTGCTCTTTTAAATATTGGACATCTCTGTTAGCGTCCCCAAGAGCGCTCCTTGATATCTTGACAAGGTTGGTCTTCGCTGCTAAGATAGTCCTGCACCTCCTCTGTCACTTCTGTCTGCTCTTGCAGTTTCTTTGTTACTTACAATGGCTCTTGACAATTGATCTTGTGATGAGTTAGTTCATACAGCTAACATCATCCTGAAACAACTTATTATTTTGTTTATATCATTAAAATAAGTTAATTTAGCTGTAACATTAAGTCTCCAATTTTGCTTCTGGATGCATACAACCCAAAGTGCTTCAACCATGTAGCTATCTTCTAGCATTTACTTTTGTATAATAAGTAGACTTTAAACACACTGAAATACTGTTTGCTTCTTTAGCCATTTCAGAGTTTATTATTTGCACATTAGGTCATAACATTCTCATGTTTCCTTTTCTTCATTTTTTGAAACTCTATGCTGGTTCTGGCTGGGTAGACTTAATTTTCTTCACAGTGGCTAGTATGGAGATATGTTTTAGATTTGTGCTGAAAAGAGGATTGATTTTAAAAACTATTTTAAATCCAATATACAGCCATTTTATATAGAATGTAGAAGAAAATAACGTGGAAAAAGAACAAAATATAATTTGAGCTAGGAAATTCAGAGCTCTGCTCTGAAACTCTGGAATTGCTTTTGTGAAGAGATTTTAATCAAAATCAGATTTGTCTTGATGTTTTCCCTTGTGGATTTACTCTTCATTTCTGCCTGGCAGATCCCTTGCAGCCCTGATTGATAGAGATGAATTCTGAGCTATAATCCAGATGGGAACTCTGGTTTTTCTTCTCACTCTGCTGCCTTTCTCTCGGCTGTGCTATCTGGGGCATTTCTGCAGACCATTCCAACTTCAGAATGGAGTTCTGTTCAAGCACAAGGAGAACATAGAACAGCAACTCCATCAAGTGATTGACTTGCTTTCTCCATACAGCTTCCATATATAAGGAGGCTCTTTTCTCACCAGTTTTAGTGTTCTAACTAAACTTAGAGGGAAATATTTTCTAGAGGAAAATATTTTACACTGTTTAGCTCTAACATTGTGACTTACTAACATAATCTGTCTTTCAAGATACTTAACTCTTTCCATTGCATTTTATCAAAAATCAGGCTCCTGCAGACCAGTTGTCTTGAATGTATCTTAGGTACATACTTCAAGAAGACAAAGGTAAGAATGTGTATGTGCTCCTGTGGGTCTTTTTGCCCACCTCTGCTGGCCTGCTCTGATAATTGAAAGTTTTTGATGTGGTTTGTATATTATCACTTTTAGATGTCAAATTATATTTCTGTATTTCAGAATACATCTCTAGATTGAATTAATATCAGAGCTTTCTTAAAATTGTCTGAGGATTCATGTCAAAATACTAGTTAATTGTGGGGCTTTGATATGCTGAGTGCATTAGTTTCCTTGTGCAGATTAGGGTTTCCTTTATTTTCCAGTATTGCTTCTACATGTTCTTAAAATAGGCTTTTCCTGTAGTGAGTCCAGGTGTTTCTTAAAACATTTTATACCTCCTCCCACTCAGGCTGGCTTTGAGTCTGAAACTGCATTTTGTTGTTTCCTGCATCACAGAATGTTGGCATATATGATTTAATATATTGCTTATTTTTTCTCATGTCTGTCAGTATCTCACACATATATCTCAGTGCTTAATAAGCAATGAGAATGAAAAGAGACAATTGCCATAATACAGAATTGGAACACAGAAGACTTCAGAAATAATAAAAAGTTATTCAGCTCAATACCTTTTATGAAATTAAACTCACGCTTTGTGACCTATTTCAAACAAATCCTCAGATAGTTCTTTATTAAGCAGTTTATTAGTATTTCCATGAATACCACATGAATATGTTGGAGTGAAAAATATCAGAAATCAAAACTATCTTTGAGGCAAAGTCAAAACCATTTAATGGACAAAAAACCTTTCCTGAAGTACGTTGCTGGTGACATCATGTCTTCCTTGCTGCACGAGCCAAATTGATTCAGAAAGTGAATTTATAAGGAGTTTCTTTAGCAATGGAGTAGGACTACATTTCCTGAAGTCAAATTTAGGTTTTGAAGAAAAACAGTGGTAGTAATCATGAAGAAACAGGAGCATAGAAACATACTGTACAATTGTCCCCCTACTATAGAGGGGCCACTTAACTCCAGTCCAGATCGAAATGAGTTAGACTCAGATTACAAATATTTGCTTTTAATTTGAAAATATCTTTATGTAATAATCTCATGTGCAGGAAATAAGATAGCAGTACTACAGACAACTTCTACTACATCTAAAATAAATAAAATTTGAACAAATTTGGTTTCACCAAAGCAGCTGCAAGCCAATCATACTTTATTAGCCAAAACCATCTGTTACTGGTAGTTCTAGCATTTTTTCTATTGTCTGGTGAAAAACAAAGTAAGCATAATTAAATGTGTATTCCTATTTTTCATTACTGTCTTTTTTTTCCTGCTTTAAACACCTAAGGCATTTTTTCAGTTCTGAAATCTGTGTATCTGTGTTGTTTCCATGATTGGTGGATGAACTAAAATTTGAAAGCATCTTTGTACAAGGATGACACTTCCAAACTGATTTCATAACTGGCATTGTTTTTGGGATTTTGTTGATGTTGCTTTTAACTGGGCAGCCTCTCCTGAATACAATTGTCTCAATTTATTCTTAAGTGATAAAATAATCATGATGGAGTACAACCTTTGAGGGTGTCATAGACCTTATGAGGTTTTGCAGAAGGTTTAGATTTTACAGTATATTTATCCTAGGAAGCGGTAGATAAACTTGCAGTCCTTCAGCTCATGAAAGAATGGATTTGGCCCAGTGACAAACTGATAAAATTTCTCACACAATGTGCTAGACTTCAGTTAATGTGGAGTTTTTGTTGTGATTGTTAAAGTGAAATCAGGTGCTGATTCTGGACTTAATATGTACAAACAGGATGTGCTGTAAAGAGCCTGAAATCTCAGCCAGCTTCTTCTTCTAAGCTGCCACACACTGATTTTTATTCTTACAAAGCCATGTGTGTTATTTAAATAATGGGCCTTTGGAGGAGCTTAGCTTAGAAACAGGCACAGAAGAAGCACCTGCAAGTTTTGAGTCAGTGAACAGATGCTGCTGTATTATTGAGCTTGTATTTGGAACCAGAATCCTGTTCTGCCATTCTACCCCATTCTAGCCTTGGAATTTTCCTATTGGTACTTCATATAATAGTATTGGATTTTCAATGTTGCAGTGTCTTCTGGATGATAAAGTAATTCAAGGCATTGGTAAAATAGCCTATAATATTTACTGTGCTGAAAGGTGCTGCTGAAATTGCAAAAAAATTATGTTAGAAATAAAGATTTAATTGTGTCAAATGCCCATGAAAATATTTTTAAGTAGCTATTTTCACTTTAAAAAATTTGAAAATCAAAGATGTGCAGAATACAGCCAAATTCAGAATGTCATAATTCTTCTGAGATGTGGCAGAATTTTTTGTGTCGGGTACGTCTTAAACCTCCTATGTTAGAACCTTCTTTATTAGTTGTAGTTAGTGCAACCTGGAGGAAAGAGGACACTGAGAGAAAGAGTAGTTTTGCCTTTGGCTCTGAATTATTGTGAACTCAAAACTTTTTTGTCCCCTTTTTTTCCCAGCAATTAACAAGGCTGGTAGTACTATTAATCTAGTCTGTAAGTACTCCTTGAGAATTTGTTGAGTAGTAGTGCACTTTATCTGTACTATAGATGTGTCTGTGTGTGTACAGAGTCATAATAATATGCAAAAAGCCTGTGAAGGAAGCACAGGGGACAGACTGGAACTTGCTCCCAGAAGAGCTTGGATGTAATTGGAGAGACTTTGCCCTCCATTCTGGTAGGCAGGGAAAAGAAAACTGATCATTGGCAGAGGGTGGAAATCATGAAATCTGTTGAGGTCAGGATTCTTTTCCCAGATTACAGAAGACTAGTCAGCTAAAGTTTAATGACAGTTTGCTGGAAGGCAACAAGTGGAGCACACTACTCAGTGAGGAAGTATTCTTCCATAAGAGAACAAGTTCTAAGAGAACATGTCTCATTACAGTAAATTTTCATTTGAGTTTTCCTCTTTGGCCCTTCAACAAAATATTTTATTATCACAGACCATCTCATGCAAGTGCTGAACATTCTGGGATTTCTGAGTGAAAGCTAGTGTCAGTGTATTTGCATGATGTTGGTGATGATGTTACTTCAATTTTAAAAAGTCAATATTTTACATGAACTTGGGTCAGGCCAGTATTTATGGTAGCCTGAAGAAAGGCATCAGTATGGAAGGAAACATTTTCTAGACATGCTTCAATAATTTTCCTTTCTTTCACCTGTGCTGTAATTTGACAACACAGAGTTGAAGTACCATTTAATATAGAACCATAACTGTGGTTTTTATTGTAGTATTGAGGGATGATCAGTTATGTAGCTGTCCAGTATTAGTCATCCATTTGCAATAAAGCCCTTATATAAATGAAAGGACTGCAGCAGCTGTGATGCCAGAATGTGAGACAGGAATACACACCATGTCTTCTTTTAAGAAAAAGAAGCTGTGATAGGGCTTCTTCCTCCCTGACTCAAATCCCTCCAGTACCTGAGTGTTTGGCAAAGCATAAGAATAGGGGGGAGATTCCTGTCTTGAAGGAGGTACCAACTGCTTAGGCTAAAAAGGCACAGGGGACATAAACAGAATGGGTAAAATGAGCAGCCTTTTGTTACTGCAGCTTTGTGAATGAGAGGGTGGGGAGACTGAGGTGGATGTGGAACAAAAGTGAGGATTGTTGGGATACAGATGTAATGGATATACTGTGAAGAAAGGAAGTACAGGCTAGAACTGGGTCAGTGAAACCTAAAGGCAGCCATACCCAGTCTGAGAATCCTGCTTCAGGCTGGTTCCTGTAGGATCCCTGACTGACCTGTTTTTCACTTGAACAGTTTCTTTTGCTTCCTAAAATGTGTTACAGTTTAACTCATCTTATTGAGGTTATGAAGGGGGTCTTTGTTTACAGTTATTTAAGCCTGCAGATTTTAAACTCATTTAAAGCTGATGACAAAGAGCTATAGATATTTCTGCACCTGTCAAAGGGAAAGATACTCTCACATGGATTCTTCACTACATTAGTTACTCATACCATTGCACATTTCCACACATGCTTCTAAGTTTGTAGAGAAGTTTTTCTGCACAACTGACAGAGCTTACTTTCAACATGCATAAAAATGTAATAGGTTTTAAGGACACGTGTTCTTTTGTACTTCTATAAACAAAAAGGGCTATTTTAATGGTAGCTTCAATTGTTCAGCTCACTAAGTATTAAATCAACAGTAGTTTTTCTCAGCTTTATTTAATTTTAAATATTCTACTTGTAGTGGTTACTTTGCAGTAGGTAATACAATTGAACAGCTGAAATCTGTAGCAGAAATTTTTATCTTTACAAGATATTACAGGTGTTGTATGCATGCAGTTTCAAATTGAGAAATTAAAATATTTTTGCTTTTCAATTGAAATTACAAAAAAAAAAAAAACTTTTATAATTAGTTTTGGGTTCTCTGAAAATTAGAGAGCAATCACAGAATATCCTGAGCTGGAAGGGACCCATAAGGATCATCCAAGTCCAACTCCTGGCTCTACACAAGAAGAGTCATACCCTGTGCCTGAGAGTGCTGTCCAAATGCTTCTTGAAGTCTGCTGGGTTTGGTGCTGTGACCACTTCCCTGGGGAGCCTGTTGCCTGTTCCAGTGCCCAACCACCCTATGGGCGAAGAATCTTCTCCTGATATCCAAGCTCCCCTGACTCAGCTCCATGTCATTCCCTCAGGTCCTGTCACTGGTCGCCAGAGAGAAAAGCTCAGTGCCTGCTGCTCCTTTTCCCCTCCCAAGGAAGCTGGAGATTGTGATGAGGTCTCCCTGCAGTCTCCTCCAGGCTGAACAGACCAAGTGCCCTCAGCTGCCCCTCGTATGGCTGTTGAATGTTTGGCTTCATCATACTGCTGAGACAGTGAACACTGTGTCTACAGCTGTATGCTTTGATGCTGTTACCTAACATAGAGTTCAGATTTGAGAGATGGTTTTAAAAATTCCTTTTAATGGTTGAACACAGGGTTCCTGTGGATACCAGCCTCTTTAAATGAAGTAACTTGTTCTGTGAACATGGAAGTCATTCCCTTGTGGAAAACTTCCAAGTGTTTAAAATTTCAGTAATTGTAAAGGATTTTTATTCTGGTGGTAGACTCCTCCTAGTAGTTATGATGTAACTATATACTTTAGCTGAAATTTTTTATATGCACCTAATCAAAAACAAAACAGTTTCATGCCATAGATTGTCTTGGCAGCCTGGAGTTGCCATGTTTAAATTTGTACCCTTCTAGCTTCAAAGAAAGGATTAACAGTACTGGAGATTTCAGATTTAGAAATATAAAGTAAAACCTGGCAGTTTGCATGGCAGTCTTGGTCCTTGTCATGCAACAGCCCTGCAGATTGCTGTACGAGCTCAGTTTCCCTTCAGGGCCTTGGAACAGTTGTTTTCTTCCCGTTTCTCAGGAGGTTCTCTGCACAGGACCTCACCAGACCTTTGTTCTTACTGTCAGTTCCCATTGCACAAATATTCCTTGCTCACTGCAGGAGATTTACAGACCATGTCGGCAGTCAATTTTCAAGTGTGCTGGTATTTGAGAAAAGAATGGCATACAGAATAGTTTGAAAGCTGTAAAGAATTTAAACTATCATTGCCTATTTCAATTTTCAGTGTTGGATAGATAGTTACAAATACTCCAGGTAACCTTGTTTTTGTTTTTTGTTTTTTTTAAAATCGGAGATCAGCACTATTCATTTGCCTCAAGAGGGTACAGAATGCAGAGCAGAAAAAAAAATCAAAATCCTGAAATAACAGAGCCTTCACCTTCAAAAGAATTTAACTATGTGGAATTTTACCAGCTGGTTTTGCAGCTGGCTATGAATTGCAGGCTGTTTGTTTGCTTCCAGCACAATGTCTCCAGTCAGTGAACAGAAACAGCAATCTTCTCTGAGGATTTTATATCCAAAACAGATACGGAGTACTTGTTCAATGATGACTGAAGGCACAGATTTGTCTGCTGTCATCTGAGATGCGTGAGGAGTGCAAGACTACTGCACAGTGTATTCTTTGCACGTCTTGCTACCCTATCTATTTTTTAGAAAAATAGTTATATACGGTCATTGTTTTCCCTCTGAGAATTACTCTTTCAGTGCTGCCCTTCGCTTAGTCCTTGGAAAATGTCTCCTGTTCAGCAGCAGACTTCTACATGGCAACCTTATTGGGAGAGTCTCTACAAAACATATCCAAGAGTCTTGGACATGCTTGAAGTAGCTGAAAAAAAATTATCCATTAAGATAATATAAGTTACCATACTGAGAAAAAGTGGAAAATATGAAACCTGCTGTATATCAATATGCCACCCAGAATAGAAAGAATGCTCTTATTAAGGAATACCAAGTGCACTTATTGAGGAATATTGTAGCAGTAAGAGAAGTTTCCAGCAGGGGAGGGGGAGGAGGAAATGCTGCTGTTCTGTCAAGTTATCGCACATGCAGGCAGGCTCCTACTATGTGAACATTGAACTTAATGATGCAATTGTAGGACAGTCACTGTAAAAGAAAGGGGTATCCAACATATATGAAGAAAAAACCCCAAATCAACTACCAACCAAAACCCCAAACATTAGTAGTAGATTTAACAACAGTAAGAAAACTTAAAATACCATCATGCAAGCATGATGTAACCATTAGCTTAGTGAGCAGCAGCTTTAACATGTCAGGGTATCATCTTTTTTTGGGTCCAGTGACTCCCTGGTTCCATTTCCCCCCTCAAACTGTTTACTTGCAGAGTAAAATTGGTGCTGCCAACTTCAACTGCATTCACCTAAAACTGTATCACTTTGAAGACACATTTTAAAGGCTTTCAAGCACATTGTTTAATCTGTTTTGGAAGCAAGATGAGATACTGCAGCTATCATCCTGTGGAGTCATATGGAGTAGCCTTGCTTCACCACTTGTTTTATCCATCTGGTTGCAGGTCACAAATGTGACCTCTCTTCTGTGTTAGAGCTGTTAGAGTATGCTTGGCTTCAGCTGACATTCAAAAACTAACAAAAGGCAGCTACTTGATTAAAAAAAGCATATTTTTTCTATTGTTTCTTGTATAAAAGGAAATTATTTAAAATTGCAGTGGGAAACAAACAGTATCCCATGAGTTTTAGCAGTGATTCAGGACCAGAGCCTGTAATTTGGTGGCTCATTCTTGCTGATTTCCCACCTCCTTGATTCTGTTGGATGTAGGAGGTTAGTCTGTAGGAAGAAAAGATATTCAGAAGTACAAGAACCCTTACCTTAAATAAGCTAGGAATTTTCTGCCTCATATTTTAGAAATGTTCTCTAAAATTATTTCTTGTATCTTCCTGCTACTAAATATCTGCTAGAAAAACTCAATCAAATGAAAGAGAAATATCTCATCTACCAAAATAACATATTAACCCCTAGCAGTTTTGACAAGTGTTAGTGTAAGCAGGGATGGATTGCACATTTTCAGCAGCATAATAAACAGTGACTTGCTCAGAGTTTTTTCAGAGCAGAATATAAACAATTGCCTTAATAACTGTTTTTCCCTTTCTGAGTTGTCAAAGAGCCACTTCAGTATAAACCATGAGCCCATCAAAGAACTTATTTGCTTCTTTGTTTCAGGATTCAAAGATGTGTATGATCAAGTGGATTGCTTATATACCAAAAAGATTGTACAAATTTCTCATTATTACCTTGATTTGAATAATTAACTTGAAAGAAAAGAAAGAGAGGGGAAAAAAACCCCAAACCCAAGAGAGATTTTTAGATCTGTTTTAAATGAGAGTCTGGGAGGAAGCTGCCTGCTCATCACCATTTAGAGTCACTATTACATACCTATAAATCAATCTTTTGATCTGTAGAAGGACTAATCATTTGATTGTATGGGTTATCAACCAAGTTTATAGTCAGTTCTTGCACAGTGTTCATGTCAATACTTACAATCTCTTTTTGAAAATAACATTTTGCACTCTTAAATATTTAATGACAAATTAGTACTTGAGGAAGTTAGCTTCCAAATGAAACCAGCTGAGACTGGTTTCATTTGTCCTTCTAAAACTTATGCTCTCTGAAACCTACAAGTAAGGAGGCTAATAAAAAAGAATTGTACTTTTTGATTTTTTTTTTCAGTGAGAATGCTTGTCCTCTGGCATCTGAACTGAGAAAAACTTATTTTCTGTAGGTCATTGGACAGGGAGAACCCAGTGGCCTCCTGTTAAAAACCTCCATATCTCATGACTAATCCTTTTAGCTATTCTGTCTATCTTCTGACAGCAGCCAGAACAGAAAACAGCTGGAGATCAGAATAGGTAATATTAATAGCAACAGAAGCATATGTGTTTTTGCTACACATAAAGGAAAGCTACTTTGGAAAAAGGGTTGGCTAATCATTAGACTTTTCTATGAATACTTGGAAGTAAAATCAAACTCCTTTAGTCCTGCTTAAGATAGATTTAATGCAAAATGCAACAGAAATACAGTGTGCTATGCCTAGAAGTGCTTAGGATGACATAGGAATCTAGGATTTGGAGCACCACCAGTTAGTAATGGGAAGCTATGTGTGTATCTTGAGTTACACTCCTAACTTTAAGTGTATTAGCTAAACAAGTAATGGAATAATAGTGTTCCATGGCAAGCTGCCATCCATATCTGCCTTAACTGTATTATATATATAATTAAATGAAATTTTACAGTAAATATTTCCATTCTGGGTAGCTTCCCACAAGTCAGAAACAGTTTTGTAAAAGGAGCATTTTAGTTAATTAGCCCTCTGTAAGTGAATCTGTTATCTCATGACTCCTGAATAGTAAAATTTATGAGTAATGGAATGCACAAAATAATTGTTATAATGATTGTTTCTTTCAATAGATGTATAAATATGGGGCAATTAAGGAAAAAATTTAAATGGATGATTGTGTTAAAATTAACTGTAATTCAGGGGTGCAGTTGTTATTAATCTTTCATATGCATGAGTATGAGAGCATAAATTTTTCCTTTAATTTAACAATGAGAATGAAATTCACTGGAAAGTTTTCCAAAGGAGTTTTGTATTGATGTGAGGCTGTCCGTGCCTAGGTAGGCAAAGTTGAATGACATGATGTGTGAATGCTCATGCCACACAGGGGATACAAAAATGCAGCTATCATAGCAGTAAAATTCTAGTTAGGATTTGAAGAAATGAAGTAAATGGAACCTTAAATCACTCCATTTAACTGAGGTAATATTCTCTGAAGTGAGCTTGGGCAAGACTAGAAAAGACAGCCCACAGCAACTTTTGATCCTGTAAGGGGATGGGAGTTCTTCTTACTTTGTGCAGTTGCTTTATGAACCTTCAGAGTCACTAAGTAGAAAAATAACTAAAGCTTGTGGCTAACCCACTAACTCAAGCTAAGGTCTCACACTGGAAAATTTGGTATCATGTCAGTATCTAGTGCATTTCTTCTTAAAACTGTGGAGTATTTTTTTTTTCATAAGGTCTCAGCTGCAGAACTGTATCTCCAGAGCTTAAAGTTACCATAAGCCAGTGCTTGAAGCAGAGTTATTTTATTACAAGTGATAACAAGTGAAGTACATAGTTGGTCCAATGAAAGACTGGTGAGTTAGAAGGCCACACATGAGCATATTTATTCAATGATTAGGAAGAAAATGGAGCATAAATTATTCTTAAAATCTGAGTGCCTGAAATGCACACTAAAGATAGTGTCACCTGTCTTGCATTTGTTGTTTGCTTTTTGAGGCACTCTACCCTCTACTCACAGATCAGAACCAGAAATGTAGAGCCGAGCATTCAGCTGGTGTGCCCTTGGTGCTTTTGTGCTAAAAGCCCACCCAACAACAATCTGAGCTTTTAGTGAAGCCATAGGGGAAATGCTGAGAAAGATCTGTTATGTTTGCAGTTGTCCATTGCTGAAAGCTACTGAGAGAAATGCTGCTGTATTTCTGTGGCACCTCAGTGTCTAGGAACAGCCATACCAAGGAGCTGTGCCTAAGGCAGAATATCCCAGGGTGAGAGGTTTGGTTCTGCTTCCCATTCACTATTATTTTGCTGTCTTTCACTGTAAGAGATTCTGCGCTTTAGATCTGTAAGTAATTTAATACCCTTACTCAATGAAGAGAAAAAATGATTTTGCTGTATCTGCAGGATGTGTTCTGCAAAAAGATATAAATGCTACTGTAGCAGTCATTACCCTAAGGAGGTAGCAAAAATAGAGTAGATATGCTAGTTTATCTTGAAAGACCATTTAAAAATTAATTTGATATTCTAGCTAAAAGACTCATGCAGTGAAACTGTACTCCTTCCTTTGGGAGACTTACACTGCCTAAGAGGGCTGAACATTAGAAATCTGTTTCTGACATGAATGCTTAAATATTCTTTATCTTATTTAATCCTTTTACTCCTAGACACATTTTTCTTTATGCCACCCTGATAATTTTCCTCTTTCATATAATCTTTATAATAATTTTTATAAATAGTCATTATACTTGCTTTTAATTATTAATTTAATGTAAACATTCTTGTTTTTTTTTAGTATTTTGTCATATCTAGGCTTCAGATTAGCAATCATTTCAGCTGCATGTTGCTGAATTCCTTCTATTAAACAGTGTCATGTTCCTTTCATTCCCTGCCTCCTCTCATTTTTCTATCTGCAGTTGCAAGAGATCCATAATAACAAAAAACAAGGGACTTCTTATTGAGACTGGTTTCAGCATGAGATGAGAGCGTCTCATATATTCTTGCCTGCTTGTGTCTAATTTGCTGTCAGCTTTGTCTGAAGACTCCTGCTGTATTACCTGTTTAATTCTTGCTGCATGGGTTTTTTTCCTCTCCTTTCAGTGTCAGAGTCTCAAATTATTTTCCTTGTAGTTGTGCTTGTGAGAATTTCCTACTGTATTGTATTTTAAGAGTGCACATGAAGTAGCAATCTATGGCTTACAGAATGTGGATTCTATTTCTAGCTCTCCCACTGGCCTGCTGTGTGATATGAGACCTGTGATCCTATTTTCCTCTGTGTTCTTTAAGTATGGTCCACCTTCCTCCTGGAATCATAGATCTCTGTCGACATTAGTGATAGGACAAAAAAATGAAAACAAAAGAGCTCACAGAATCAGAGTTGTATGGAAAATCGAACAGACTAAAACCAAGAGGTTAAAGGTTGAAAAAGTTACAACTCATTTTTTTCTTATTTTACTGTAAGAACTGATTTGAACTAACTAAACATTTTTAATAATCCTAGATTTTCTTCTCACTTTTCTAGCTATTTAATTGCTTTTATAAGCAAAAAAAAAAGATAATCCTTTAGCTAATCATATCTCTTAATTGTTTTCTCCAGGTATGTATTAAGCCTGTGTGTAGTATTCAATAGAGTATACCTTTGACTTGGTCTCTATCTCTATGGTTCAGACCTTTTTTTCAGAAAATTATTACATTTTATTATGTTCTTTATTAGCTAATATTGTACTAGATAAAAATTCTAAAGCAAGTATAGACAACAGCAGGTAGTAAATCCAGAAAATGCATGGTTTATTTTTTCTTCCTCCAGAGCTACTACAAAATGCCACTCTAACTACTGGAGTCTATTTAAGAATACAAGCACCTTTAGTATTACAAATTTATACCATTAAAAGTATTGCTTTAACACCTCCTCACTTAGGTACTGGAAGGGTCCAGTATGAAATCAGTTACACCCACTTTATATGACTGAGCAAATCCCAGCATGACTTTTTTTGTTGTTGTCATTGATTTTATTTTCCTTCCTTAGCCAACCCCCTTGGAAGACAGAAAACAAATGCATACTGATATCACCTGAACCAGAAGCAGGCATAACCACTCAAAATAAAACTTAATTTCTTTAAGACTTGGGAAGCTAGAGAGCATATTTCCATTCTCTGGATAAAGGGCTATCCTAAGCAGCCTCATAAAGTGTGCACTGAGGCCTACTATTCATGTTCACATAAATAAGATGGAAAACAGGCAAACAAATACTCTCTTTGTGGTGCATTTTTCTTTTAACCTCTATGAAATATTTGCTGATTTAACTCTCAATGGAGAAATTAAGACAACAATCCTAATTTTTTGTGTATTTTGGCACGGAGGCTCAAAGGAAAAAGAGCAAGTGGCTCTCCTAAGCATGTGCTTGGGCACATTGCTTTGATTAAATTACAAGTTAGTTCCCACAGGTCAAGGATTGTTTTGATTAAATTACAAGTTAGTTCCCACAGGTCAAGGCTTGTTTTGATGTCTGGGAAGATCTTGTCATTCCATTGATTATAAGGTTGTGTCAGGGTACTTAAACTCTCATTTGGCTGTGTTTTGCTTTGGATTTTCTTTCCTCCTGAGTAGTAATTGATTTAAATTTTTTTTTTGGTCACATAAAGATTTAGCACTGCTAAAGGACAGCATGTTCAATCTGAGCTGGTCACAGTGATATCTAACACAAGGTGATGCTTCACATCTCTGAAACAATGGTATTATTTCTGCAGTACGGGTAAGAACTTCAAGGAGAGACAGAAAATTGCTAACTTTTTCAGCTGTACTTATGTAACCCAAGAAATTTTAGAGCACCTCCTGCTCCTCTTTCAATAAGAAGGTGTTCAGTTTTAAGAGTTCAGATGTTTTAAAAATAAGGTCCTTTGTGTTGAGCAAAGTTATACAGAAAATTTGGGATAAAACAGCTTGCTGGCTAATGCAGTAGTCACAAGACCATCCTTTCTCGAAATGTGAGACTGCAAATGATCTGGGGTATCAATGCAACCTGCCACAGTAGATTATCTCATTATGTAATCTTTCATAAAATGATTTGCCTTCATCTTGAAACTGGTCACTTATCTCTTCCCTTTCCAAGTTCCTTTCTGATTTTCACAGGACACCCTGGGTAGCAGATGTGTTCTGATCTAGACCTCTCCTTCCTGTGATTGTTAGCACCATGCTGCTCTGTGGTCTAGGTCTTCACTAATACCCAACTGAATTTTTTTCTTGTATACTTAATCCTTAAAGTTTCCTTATTCATGTTTGTTCTCTGTGAGTATACACAGATAATACAACAGCTATCCAAATTCTGAAGCCCTTTATGCCTTTACTTATCGTGTAGAATTACAATTCCTTTGGTTTTAAGTAATGAGTTTCTTCTGGGCCACTTTTATTTAGATTCCATCTGCTTTGAATAAGGTGAACAGAATTTTGCGCACATCTGCTTAAGACCATGCCTTACACTGTATACCATTAATACTTCAGATGTTTACTGAAAACACCTTGCCAGAGACAGCCTGTGTTCACATTAAGCATCTTTTTTGTGGCTCAACTCATGCTGTGGTTGGCTATGACAGCCAAATTTTTCTCCTTCACTGTCATTGCTGACTAACAAGTTCTTCAAGACAGGTGTATTTATTAATCCCTAATAATGAGATCCTACATGTATTATATATTTCCAACTGTAATTGTGCTTACAGCTCCCAGTGCAGTATTTTGATTTGTTTAAGTTTGGGATTTGTTATATTTTGATTGCTCAACTGTGATTATTTTGAAACTTGTTCATTTCCTAGACTTTAGATTTTAGATCCCTAAATTGCAAGTGAATGAGCTTCATTATAAAACCTGTATTTGGGATTTTCAGAATTCAAACATGTTTTGAATAGTCATTCCATGAAGTACAATGCTCCATTTCTGCCTGCTTAAAGATGATTAATGATAAGCACAGTACTGGGTCTCCTGGATTACATATATTCTTTCTAATGTTAATAATGATTTTTGGATTCTGCTCTTTTTTTTTTTTCTGGTAAAGACAATTATATAGGGTAAAAAGGACACTGTCAAAACTTTTAGTCTAAATCTCTGTTAAACAATTGTTTAAAAACAATACATTTAGAAGTCTATCAGGAATCTGGACCACTCTGTGCGTTCATTTGTTCCTTATTTTATTGCCTTTTTGAATTCAGTGTAATGGCTCTATTTTATTCATTCCCAAACACAGAACCTAAGATGTTCATCCTGGGAGTAGGTATGAAAACTGACAGAATAAAACATTTGCCATATCAGAAATCTGGGCTCTATTTCCAACTGCGCTAGAACAGACCTTGTCCAACCTCAGTGCCCCAAACACTCATTGCCACATAAATGAAGGGGCTGTGGCTTGTCTACAATTTCAGATGAAGTCAGGAGGTTTTGCTGAGGGATGGAAACAGAACCTATTAAATATTGGAAGAGATGACAGAGGTCAAACAAACACATACTTCAACCAAGTACTAAGGATGCTTTAACATATGTCAGTACAAAAAAAGCAGAACTGACAATCCGTATAAAATTTTCTTGTATCTTTTCCCTTCTATTCTTGTGAATATATATTTTAGCAATGGTCTTGATTCATTAGGCACTTATGCACATCATGGAGACATTCTCTAGAGCTAAACACGTTCTCAAGTACCTCACCAAACACTGCCATATACAGTTGGTAGATCTTGTTTTCAGCTTTGGATGGGTTTTTAAGTGCCACTTTTGGATGCCACATTCAGTGGCACGCAGGAATGTTTTTGTCCTAGCCAGGGGGACTTTAGAAATGATGGAGTTTCATTGCCTGGCAGCCCAAATCCCATGAGAATGCAGCAATGCTTCAGGTTCTTACAAATGTCTGAAGAGATTTGAAAGAGTAAAAGTGGTAAGCATCAGTGTCAACCTTCTAAAGACAGACTAAACTGATATATGAAGAGGTTACTCTTCTCTGTTGTACAGAATAAGGTAGAAGCAGGCAGAAGAGCCTTTTTAATCATCAGTGCTGTAGACAGTATACCAGTAGTGTGTGTCATTTTCCTTTATAATAACTGATTTACGGAAAGAATTTTACAGTTAAATTTACAAGTGAGAATAGCAAATTTCTGCCTTTCAATGCTGCCTTCTATCATCTGCAGAATAACTGCTCATTACAGGATGTTCATTTGTATCTTTAACTTTTAAGGACAGTTAGGCAATAAAACAAGAGCCCAGGGGAAACTGCTAAACTACCCCTTTCTAGAACACATACACACTCACTAAAAGTGAATTAGGTTAAAAGAAATCTGTTCTGGCAGAATAGAAAAAATGGTCTTAACTTTCTCAATAATTCTGTAGAAATGGCTGAGTGAGGATCGTGACATCTTGTTTATGTGGTGCTCGTTCTGGCTTACAATAGCACAGAAATGTTTAGTGTGCAAAGTGTTAGGGTTACATGGTGTAACTAATTGTTCATGGGTGTGCAGCAGGGTCGTGCTCAATCTTTGATCAAGCGGCATGTGTGATCATAAAGTAACTCACTGAATCTCTTACTCAAGTTTCCCCAGTTGCTTATTTGCAAAAGAAGGAGACTATTTATTGTGTACCAACTATTACAGCAGTTACATATTTATTGGAGTGGGCAGAGGGATTTAGAAAGCTGTAGCCCAATCATATTTTCTGTTAGCACCATCTGGAACTGCATGTGTTCTTCACCACATGGTGCAAGAGAAAAGGTAAGCATCCCTTCTTTGTCAGCATCCTGGCTGTATCCACTCCTTTTCAGTGGAGCTGTCTTTAATGGGACCAAAGAAAGCACAAAACCCAGTAATGACAGGATAATGGAAGGCACAGAAAACTTTTTTGATTATGACAGAGAGGTAAGGAAATGATCTATGTGACTTCTTCTGTTATACTCCATTTCTTGTTGCAGACACCACTCTGAAGCTTTTTAACCACATCTCCCTCAAAGAGACAATTTTGCCATATGAAATGCTCTGGTGTCTAAGTATGAAACACTGTGAAACTGTGATTCTGAAAGGATCTATGAATTCCAAAGGAACAAACAAGTCTGAGACCCCTCCATATGCTCTAGTGTTAAGAAGACCTAATACACAGAGGTAGAGAAAATAAGAGGGAAATTATCTTACTTCTGTGCATGGCTTTGGTAATAGAAAACTTAATCTGCTCCTCTTTTCCAAATTTGAATATGAATTTTTAAAAAAAATTGTATGGAATGCAGTAATAAATCTTATGTATTCTTAGGATCATAGAAATTGTTTCACAGTGGAGAATTTGTAGCTTTGTCTGCTTAGTTTATCAAAAGAAAGGAATTTGCTGAAGTTAGGCTGGGGAAGAACTTGTGCAGAGATAAAATAACAGGTGCAAAGGAGATGGTCCAAAGCCATGGACAAAGCCATAGCAAATAGCTAGGAGTTAGATTGAGCAGAAAATAAATGTAATTTCAGCTAGGTAGATTTAACAGTGGAACATAATTGATCCTTCTTGATCTTAGGATGTATATAACTCTAAAAGGAATTAATAAACTGAGGAGGAAGAAAGCACAGCTGCAAATTTATACCATTTCTACTACATATATATATCTGTATGACATGTGGCATCATGCTCAATATGTAAAGCTGGGAGAAGAAGGAGGAAGAGGGTGGCATTTGCAGTAATGGTGTCTGTCTTCCCAAGTCACCTTCATGTGTGATGGGGCCCTGATCTCCTGGAGGTGGCTGAACACCTGCCTGCCTATGGAAAGTGGTGAATGAATTCCTTGTTTTTCTTTGCTTGTGTGTATGACTTTTGCTGTCTTCATTGATTGTCTTTATCTCAACCCATGAGGTCTCCAGCTTTTACCCCTCCAATTCTCTTCCTAGTCCCATAGTGGGGACATGAGTGAGTGGCTTCCTGGGGCTTGGTTGCTGTCTGGAGCTGAACCACAACAATAATATAATTAAATATTGAATTTCTAGATCATAAAAAATTATGTGGAATGCAGGAAACCACAAACTGAAGAATGAGCTTGCCATACAATGACTTAAGTGTTTTACATCAAGTTACAGAATTGTCTTAATACTTTTCATCTTAATTAGATGTTTCTGGTATATTTATTGTATGGTGTTTTCACAGGATCATGGATGTCATCTCTGTGATGGATCATCTATATAACTTTAGATCTGGAATTTATGCCTTTAGCATAGCATATCCTAGACCCAGAAGAATACTTAAATAAAAATCTGAAATGTTACTTATCCTATGACGCTCTCTGTGGTCTGTGGCACAGATACTTCAATTTTGAATGCACACCATTTTGGAATTATCAAAAAATATAGTGACGGAAAAGGTTTTTCAGTGGCATAATTGGTGCCCAACAAGGAAATTATTCCCTACACCTTCATTAATAATGCATTGAAAGCCCTTATTAAAGCAAAAAATTGAAATAGGAAATAGTCCAAACTGGACCACTGAGACTATGTTCATTATGGCTGCCAAATGACAGACTAATCATGCTTATTCTGGGTGGTTTATGAAAACCTCTTTTGGAAGGATAGAGGAAAAAAAAGAGTGCTATAATTGTCATCTTTAGCTATGATGGAGAGACTCTTGTCTTTATGTGATTAGCTAATGGACTGTCAGATAAAACTAAATTTACAAGAATCAGTTTAAATCAAAGTTTAAAGGATATCAGACTGAAGGGTATACCAGGAAAGCTGTAGAAAAGCTGTAAAGGTGAAAACATTCACTCTTGTACCAATGTGTTCCTTGACACCAGCACATGTACTGGAATTTTTGACATTAATAGTGGTGTTGTTTTTTATTGCGTGGTGGACTACGCAGTGTTATGTTAATGGTTGGACTCAAAAGTCTTAAAGGCCTTTTCCAGCCTTAACTCTGTGATTCTATTCTGTAAATAAGATTGGTTCTTGTTATTTTTAATGTATTATCACCTTTCTTTTCTTTCCTCTGCTTCAAATAATTGATAAATCAGCTTTGTAATTGCTCTTGTACACATTGGTGTCCAGTTAGGAAAAGAGTAGTGAAACTGAAACAGAATGCATGTTATGGAGATGCAGCAGCAGTATTTCAGAATCTTCTAGCTTTTGGATGAGATGATAAGCAATGTGGTGGGAAGTAAGCTCTTTGATTATGCATTCCTGGATGTTCTGTTTTACTGAAATTAATCTTGATTTTACTCTAAAGTGTAAAAGGATACAGAGTCTGTTTCCTTCAGCTCATTGCTTGAATTGTGTAATTTGTAAGTTTTTCAGTAACAGATGTGCAATAGCAAGTGTGCTAAGCACATCTACTCTACTAGTGTTGCTAGCACTGTAACTTAGATAAAACTAAGCTATATTTAATTTGCAGTAAGGAATGCTCTCAGACATCTTACTGTGTGACTGAGACATATGTTTCAAGTGCATTTTGTTTATAAATATGCTGTGATAATGTGCCATCTACTTGCAAATGGTGATTACTGCTTACACTTTAAACTATGATAGTCACAGCAACCTGAAGGGAAGAGGATGCATAACACAGGCTTAAAAAAAAAAAAAGTTTGATACAGTGTTGGAAAAACTATTTGGGATGGTTTTTTGACTAAAGGACACAAGGGTAGAATTACGACAGATTTATTTCAAGATCATGAGATGCCCCCTGCCACCACCATATGGGAAAGATGGTATTTCTAGGAATTTTTGAGGCATTTATACACGGATGAAATAAACTATTAAACATGAGTATCCAATAGTACACAGACATCCTTTAGTCCTCTCCAATCACATTTGCTTCCTTTGAAGTATTCTTAGGCACCTTGCCCCGTCTGGTTGTTAACACTTGACCTTCTGCGGCCCAGATGTTTCCCTTCACTTACCAAAAATAAGGAATTGGTTTTTTTTTTTTGTCTGCTTAGGGTATCCTGCTTATGTCATTTCTCTGGTTTGCTATTCAGCTGTCTAAGCTCAACGGTTAACTCTTTTGTCACATATGTTATCTGAAACTTGCCCAGTGTTTCAGATGAGTAAGCTTATTTATGGACTTGTAGGTTTCTGTAAACTAATTTTACAGAAGGATCACAGTAAGTATTTAAGAAAAACGAGTCTGTACATACCATCCTGTAGTGTACAATATGTGTGAGAAATTCCTAAAAAATATTTTTCACTTTTTCTGGATGGATAAATTGTACTATTTTACAACCAAATAACTAGAAGTGAACCCATTTTTTGAAGGTATTCCTCACTAACAAAAGGCAGTGGCTTGCACCAAGAGTTCCCAGAGCACATTATTCTGCTACCAGGTGTCAATCAATAGTAGTTTGGTCCAGCTGTTTGGTATAGCATTCACAGTCTCTAAATTGCATATGCACAGAGATGTCCTTCTGCATGGGACAGCCCAGTGAATCTCAGATATACAGATCTGCTTTATTCCTGTGGGACTTTCACAGACAAGTTTGAAGGTTACATTCATTGAGTTTCATTGTTGCAGGAAAAATCCAAACCAACATAGTGACACTGCCATGCCATTAGATGATGAAGAGGGAGTTTTTGTAGGTGGTAATCAGAATTTTTCATCCCATCTCAGTAATTTCTTTTACTTGAAAGTTTCTGTTACTGCTAAACCAGATGTGGAAATACAGACCTATTGATATTCACATTCTTTGTAAGGGTGAAATATGTAGCTAATCCTCCAGTATTGCTTTGGATGAAAACTGTACAGCAGATATGATTCTGTGTGAGTCTGGATAGACTGAACTGTGTGACCTGGATATACAAAGAGCAAAATTATATTGAACAACTGATTGCAGTCGGAGACAGTCTGATTAGCAGGAACAAAGAACAGCTGTACTGCTTTAACTAACATCAGAACACAGAGCAAATAATTAAATATACTTTTTTCCTTGACTATGCTTTCATGGGATTGCCTTTTTATTAAAATTTTTTTTTCTTTTTTGAAAGTAATTTTATAAAGTGAAAAGATATAAATATCATGCTTTCCATTTGTCAGTCTCTCAGTCCTCATCTTAGATCTTCTGGAATTTATGGAAAATTTATGCCAAATATAACAGTAGTGGATTTTTTAAAGAGACTTATTTTTTTAGCATTTTATTAGGATAGGTTGCTGGATAGAGGAAACCAGTAGGTGTATTCATGATGGAAAAATATACAGCATGAGTTGTTAACCTGGATTTTATAACAAAGCCCCTATCCATAGAAAGAGATTTTTAAAATTTTTCTACTACAAGGAGAGTTTCAGCTGGATCTCGTTTATTTTGTTCTGACCTTTCCTTTTATTCTTCTTTGCTGTCTGTATCTGTTAATCATACTGTCTTTGGAATATGCATGTTGCTGTCACCTCATTTTGCCAGGTGATATATTATGAAGTTTTATTATTGTCCCTTTAACACTGCTAAATTAACAGCAAGCTCCCTAATCCAGGACTGACTTCTTTCTGTACTGTAGTTTTTGTGTGTCTGTACTTTGTCTCCTTTTTTTTTTTTTTAATGTCAGTAGATCCTGAATTTATTGCAAGATTTGAAGGACACATCTGTTCATATGTCATACACAGATACCTCCTATAAACTTCCTCTTGTTTTGCTAAGAGCATTAATGTCATCTAAGGAGCCATGCTGATGGGACTGATATTGCAGCATCTACTGTCCACCATTATTCTTCTTCTGTTTGCTGTGATTAATTCTGCACACTTGCATATTGCTTGCTCAGTCAGGTGAAGTCTCTGCTGTTGATGGTGGTTGTCTGGTTTAAACAAATCTGTTGTAATTAGCACTCACATCTGTCAGCAGCATTTCCTTTGTTGTTGCGAAAACACTTCATCCTCTAAAAGAATAAAAAAGTTCATTAGAAGCACTGTGCTTTGAAGTAATAATGCTCAATGATACATTCTGTTATGAACCATAACATTAAACAAAGCATAGTTGAAGATGCATTTTTCTTGTGAAAATTTATAGCATCCCAAAGCCCTACTTACACATTTCTTGACCTGATTACTTGGCTGACTTTGACATGGATGATCAAAATTTTTCTTCAACAACATATCTTGCAATCAAGAAGCAAAATCAGCAAAAATGCTGAATACTTCAGTAATTTTTTTCTAATTAGGAAACAGAGGAAAATTAAGATTTGTAAGGAAGTTGTATAAGCAGAATTTGTCCACCTCTGCTGCTCAGCTAGTCAGCCTGCAGTATGAATGAGACAAAGAATGGATTCACAGATGTCTGTTATGCAAATTTAATCATAAACCCCTCTGATGGTCAATTTGTGTTTTTCAGTATTTGAAGGTTTTTTTTGAAAACTGTATTTTGTAGATTCTTACCTATGGGTTATCCTCTTCCAACATCCTCCCTAATTTTTAACCAAGTATTCACAGATTTCATTTGGAATTCCCTGCTCTATCAGTAGAATTTGAAGGTGCTTAGCATGATTTGCCATGCTGTTGTTGAGAGATAGGCAGTAAATGCAGCAAACCTTTAGTACCACATTTTCTTCAGTTTCTGCTGCTTTCAAATACAGAACCAAGATTTGTAGATGATGTATTAAAGGTAGCTTTTTAATCCCTTTGGATAGTCTCATTAACTGTGCAGGTTACATCAGTTGAAAATTAATTTTGGACATCTGAAATGTTTGTAGGATCAGGACAACAAATTGCAAGCAATGAATTTATTTGTAAAAACTAATTGCTTGCTTACCATGAGAGAGTAAGAATAAAAATTGTCAAAAGGAATTGTATCTCATTTACCCTCTCAGTTGGATAATTTTCTATAATGTCTGCTAAACAGAAGGAATATTCTTCAAACTCTGAGTTCCACTCAGTTTCCACTGAGACTCTGACCTCATTTAATCCCCTAGGATAGGAACAAGAGAGAGAACTGGGATGCTTCACCTTGAGAATAACACTTGTGCCTCTGACATCAATATTCTAAGAATGGACTCAAAAGAACAGTAATATCCCAAAAGGAAAGAAAAATGGGGAGAAATGTGTCCAAAATACATAGCCTCTGTATTAATTTAAGAGAACATACATGCTGCTCTGAAAGCATCTTATGAAACTACTCTGACCTTTCTTCTGTGGGGATGTCAGAGTAAGAACAGCCATGTTAGTGTAACTGTTTCTCCTCCCAAGATGTCCTTTGTTTCTGTTTTTAATTTTAGATAATGCCTTGTGATCTTCGACACATCGAGTGGTGATTTCCCAACACACAGGGAAAAAAGGGTTGATGGTGTGATGTACAAAACCAGTCCTTTTGTTGCATTCAGTTTTGTCATGCAAACTCAGTATGTTCATGCCTGTAGTAAAGATTGAGATGGAATTCACCATCCTTCCTACTCATTCTCTTTTCATCTTACTCCTTACAACACACACTCTGTAGCAAAATTATGCAAGAATACTGAGTACACGCCTGTGTGGAACTCCACACTAAAAAATTCCAGGAAAAGTATGCTGCTGTTGATTCATACAGGCACCTGCAATGATGAGTGTGAGGAAACAAATTTTAACAATGGTTTTGACAGCAATGCCAACAATTTGTCACTACCATTTATCTGATCATATTATTCTGTCCTACTGATACCATCTCTTGGGCAAATAGTTCTAGACAGGTCACTAGAAGTCAATATAAGAGTTATAAGGGGAAAATATGAGCAAGAAAAGAGATATTCCTTGCTGTTTCCTATCTTTCAGCTACAATTCTGCCTGTTAGAATTGTTCATCTCCAACACTGTGATAAAAAGAGAACTTTTTTCTATTTGGGCACTTTCAGTATCATTTGGTTAGAAAAGAGATTTTTTTTTTTTTTTTAGTACTCTGAAGTGATAATTTGTTATTTAACCCCTAAGTACAGCAGCAACAAACCCAAACCAACTAATTGACATTATTCTTATTTTTTAATATAGTTGTTTAAAAGTAGGGCACAATGGAACATAAATGTTAGTGATTGCCATTACAAAGGTCTTACAAGGATCAGCAGACTGAGTTTTGTGAGTTTTTCCCCATGCTGAAGTTATCATCATCATTAGGTGCAGTCAGGTCTTCTGGAAATTCCTTTACTGTCCAGGTCTATTTTGAATTAAGGCTGTATACTAATTTTTTATTCTTGTACAACTCTGTCACATATTTCTTCTTTTGCTGTTTTTTGTGACTAAGCAAGCCTTTCTCCCTGTGCTGGTCCCAGATTTGGAGGTATAATGGAACAGATGGAATAAGCCAAAGGTTGGTGCAGCAGAAAATCACTGCTTCATGTTGTGGTAGTGAGTAAAAAGGTTTGTGGCTTATGGTTGCCTCTTCTTGCAAGTTTTGTAGTAGCAAGGTTGCAGAAAACATGCTGTAATCTGTACAAGCTCTTGAGTCAGAGCTCATGGAAGCTGAGACAAATCTTCCCAATGATTTAAATAGTTTTGTAGGAAGCCTTACATTTAAGTTAGTCATTATGCAAACGTTTCACAAACATTTAATCTGTCTTACATAATTAAACATATTTTTATCCCTAATTGTTCATTTTAGATCCACTGTCCTTCAGGATAAGGAATGTATGTGCTCTGTTCCAAGAAATGTTTTATTACATTCAACTACTTTGTTGAGTTGTACCAAAAAATGCATTAGCCACAGATGAAATGCTGTGCACCTTTTAATTTAGTCACTAGCAGAATTCCCAGAGGATTTTTTTTTTTGATGAAGCATTATTCATCTTTAATGTTTTTGCTCCAGTATGCATTTTGTTTTAAATATTCATCTTAGTCTGAATAAACAACTCAGAACAGCTCGGTTGCACATAAAGTTAACCACAAAACTTTTCTTTAAATTCCATTGTCAGTTCATAACAGAATTCAAGCTATCAATTAAAATTATTTTCATGTGTCTACAGAAGGTTATGAGAAGTTCCATACCTGTCTTTAGTGCACCTATTAATATTCCAGTATATAATTAGAGCTCTGCTGAGTCTTGGAGCTGACAGCAGCTAGTCAACATACTTCTTGCATTCTGACACTTTTACCAGCCCTTAGAAAACATACTTATCTAATTATAAAAATACCAATTGTGTGCTGTTGCAGATATGAACATTAAGGGAAGGACTAGTGCAAATTACTTATTCCAGTTCTGTAATAATGAGCAGAATGACTAACTTGATTAATCAGTTCACCTGATTTCCTGAATTTGTTGTGTCTTCTGGTCTTTTGTTTTGGAGCCAACAGCAAGAAATAATGACAACTTTTCCTCTAGATGATGCGTTAGAATGTTTTATAGGAGATTAAACAATCCCAAATTTATTTAGTGTTCCATGCTTAAAAGAAAGCTGTGAAATCTAATAGCACTCTGCTTTGCCATTTATAGCCAAAGATGCTATATCAGGTTCAGGTATGTTAAGAGCTGCAGTTTTTCCCAACTTTTTTACTTTTACTGAATTTGCCCGATTGTAAAGATTTACTTGCTTACCCCAATTTTCTGAAATGAAAACAGTTATTTAAACTCTCTTATGTTCTTTGCAATTCAGGACTCATAATAAGATAACAGCAAGTCTGGAACAAGATTCTGCTGCTGCTCCAAAAAGCTTGGCCTGAGTCTCTGCAATCATTTAGAATTGTTTGGAAGTGCTATGGAGTCAGAACGATAGCAATAGCACCTCATGTTGCAGTGAAAAACTGCTCAACACACATATTTTGGATAAAGACTGAGGCAGTTTGTTTTATTAGACATCTAGTTAATGAAAAATCAGTGAATTGCATCTTCAGGATCAGTATTAGTAATGCAACAGATAAACTACAATAATAGATATTTTAATATATTAAAGTACAGGTACAATTTTCAAAATACCTTTCTATACTGAACACTGGAAAGCTCTAACCCTGCCCCATGTCAACCCCACTGTCGTGCAGGTTCCCCTGTTTACACAAGACTCCTGTTGGAGATGCTGGTATTCCAACTTCCTGTGAACCTTAGCCAGTTCCCACAATCCCTTGGCACACACATTGGTGAGAGCACAGCACAGGTGCACTTGTGTACCCCTGGCCTGTGTGTCTCTACCACTTCTACTCTGTATTACCTGTCCATTATCTGAGTGCAGGCTGCTCACAGCACCCAGTGGCAATGATTCTGCCACACCCCTGTGGAGAACACAATGTGGGTCTTTTCTGACCCAAAACCCAATTTTGACTTTGTTCATGTGTTGCAAACATTCATGCTGCTTTTGTAACTATTTACACTTACCTTACTTACACTTACTCTTACCTTGGTTGGTTGGTTTATCCAGACCCTGTTACTGAAGAATTCTAGGACGGGACTGTACAGATTCACCCACAACTTGCTTTGGAATATGTGGTAGGGATCTAATGTGTTGGCAGCTATAGAAGAACCTGCTGCTCAAATATTTTTGTCGGAGCCCAATTGTATTGGACAATGGACACTATGTATTCAGTTGAGAATAAGGTTATATACCTGTTGGTTACTAATTTTTTAACAACTCCAGTTGCACAATTTTGAACGCATTCCCATTGGCACATTCAGATTTCCTTTTGGACTTATTACCCTCCTTCATTTTGTACCTTCTTTTGCTGATTTTATTGAGTGGTACTTCTGTTCCTGCAAAGCCAGGAATCAGGTCACTGTGTTACACAGAGGTGTTATTTCTAGCAGCGTCATATACTTAGGACCATGCTGAGTTGCTAATCCTGCTGCTTACTTGTAGTCAGTGGTAATAGTGTCACATAACAAATCATTAGCATGAAGCATTCTTGGAATTTTTCATCCAGATTTCAGCATCACCTGTCAATCTCAGGTGTCTCAAAAGTAGACCAACATTTTCCAGTCCAGTTATTTTTTCAACAGCCTTATCAGGTGTGACATTTCTCGGTTGCAGTGATAATCTTGTTTGCATTTATCTCGTTAGTAGTATATGTGTACAAGCATTCATACTCATTTCTAGTCCTTGTAGTCCTACAGGCACATATTCATATTTTATTTCTTTCCTGTGAAGTATGTATGTTATAAAATGTCAGGGTGCAGCTCTAAATCCTCCAACTACTTTCAGTCTTCTGGACAATTTTAAATATTTCTTCTGTGCCTTACACAGGCAATGGCATACTCTTCTATGTGTTTTGTCCTATTATTTCTTATTTAGGGAAGTTTTATACTTACTGATGTTTACTTCAGGTGGGAAGTTGTTCTTGTTTTTATTACTTTTTATTTTTATTTTTAAGAAGATCTTATTTTGATTCTGTATTTTACCTGGAGTTGGCAAGATCCAAGGTGTGCTCTTCAGTCATTATGAACGACAGCCACTCTTCCTGGAAATTATGGAACTCAGAGCATGGTCTAAGGTCACAAGAAGATGACATAACATGAGGCTTAGTGACTTGTCAAATAAAAGACCTTTTTTGTTCTTGGATAAAGGGGGCTTAACTTATACTTCTTTGTTGGATGATTTTAGAATGCACCCTGACCTTTTCTGGCAGATAAGTACATGGCAATTTTCTGTAAATTTGGCATCCAACTTTCTTATTGTTAAACTGACTTCTTGACCTGAAGCAATAGTGCAAACTATAGATTTACATGGCCACCTAGGAATCTGCCCATTCACTCTGGAAGATCTTTCTTGTGAAATTTTGATCTAATGACACATCTGTGTTAGGGTTGAACTGCTTTCTTTTGGACTTCTCCATGAATGGAGAGAACAGTCTGAAATTCTGTAGCTGTGCTTAGGGAGGGTGAGAGGTTAGAACATTGTTGGAACTGCCCTGAATCATATAATTGCAGAAGAACATGAATAATCTGAATCTCAAATGGAATTTGATAAACACCAAACATACCTATCCTAATCAATGAGGCTGATGATACAGGACATGCAGAGTGATACAGGACTGCTTACATCTAGATAAATGGCAGATTCCTTCAGAAATTCAAAAGAGACACTTTATTTCCTGACTTTACAATCCATGCTGTTAGGAAGAAGCATGTGGTGGTTTCTGTAGAGAAAAGAGATGACCTAATCATTCAGATGCCATATTTAATAAGAAATAATGGAGACTGGGAATTTAGATCTCAGCCATTCATCAAGTGTAAGCGAGAACCAATTTATAGATATGACTATAGATATACAAATACATAGAAACACACAAACATTTTCCCATTCAGTTTTATCTACTGAAGTTTGTCAAAACCAGTAATTATGCAATAACCTAAGCTTTGTAAGGAAAGGATGCACTGCGGAGTTTTATTGTTGCTGTTGTTTGTGGTTTAGAGGTTTTTTTTTTTTGGTTGGTTGGTTAGGTTTTTTCCCCTTTAGGTATGTGCTTTTAAAATTGTTACAAAGCAGAATCCTTAAATGAATGCTTGCAAGAATAGAACTTTCATGTGTTCAGCTGTGGTGATATTTGCTGAGAGAGGAACAGTCCTGGCCCATTCTTAGTCTTCTCAGTTGGGTTGTTCATGCACTAAAACTGTCTCTGCTGTTTTATGTTTGTACATAAAAACTGCCAGACAATATAATATTTGTCTGGAAGACTAGAACTATGAATGTGCAGAAAAATTTTATTGCTCTAGGAACATATGCATTTTAGAGTGGGAGTGACAGTTTCTATCCCTCTAAGCCCCAAATGAATCTCTACAAGCTCAATTAAACTTCAGCAGAATTACTGAAAACCTACAGATGCTTCCTCTTGACTTTGTTGAGATTTGCTTCATGTTCAAAGGATAAAATGGACATATATTTCAGTTTTACTGGAATTTCTGTTTATGTAGGGCAAATTAGGGCTCCAGAAATACCCTTAGTAAACATACATTGGTATGCCTGTGTCAATTGCAAAATATTGTTAATTAATATTTACTTAAGGTTGAATTTTCTATGTACTTATGTGGAATAAATCACACAGTAGAATAACAATTATTGCATGGAAGAATATTTTGCTTGATATATTTTGGAATGGAAAAGAAAAGCCAATTCTCCCTCTTTTTCTCATATATTTAAGAACTTGTTAAGATTGTTGTTCCAAGCAAATTTTTTGTTGGGTGATGTTTCATGTTTGAACTTAATGAGGAGATTAAGCTACTGTGAGGAGAAAATTTGTGCATATTTTGACTAATGTAATTTATGGCATTCTAAAATTCTTACACTTATTTATTTACATAGAAAAATGACAGAAAGAAAAACTCTTCAATTATTAGTTTAGTGCTGTGATGAGTCTTGTGCCTGAAGGAGTGCTAGGCATTAGGAAGTTAAACTTGAAAGAAACTTTATGGACATTAATAGAGAAATCTGCCTGTAAAAGTGAACCAAAGTCAGGCTGACAGTGTGAATAAACAAAGGCAAACTGGATGCACATTATTATTCTATGCTTCATTCATTAGCCTAGACAGTTCAATTACAATCTGAAAGACATATGGAGTAGTTACCACAGTTGTTGTCCACTGACTTTGGAGATATATGCAAAATGCCTCTTTTGTTGATAAACATGTTTTGTTGATAAAACATCTTTAATGTATTAAGAATTTTGGGTGAAAGTAATTTCACCACTTCCAGAAGAGTGACACCATACATATATCTGTACTTCCATTTGGTTCTTTGTCTAATTATATCTCTTGGATGTAAAATGGAATTTCACTTGTCGAGCAAGATTAATGCCCTTCTCTGTGGAAATATGATTTTTAATGCCTATATGCAAGTGGAGAATTTAATTGCAAATATTCTTCATAGTCTCTGTCCCTCTCCATAGTCCCTGTTTTTGACATGCTCATACTTTAGTCTTAAGTAAGTTATGATTTGTCCAGGAAAGAGTAGATCTGCTGCATTTTATGCATTTTGCATGAAATTCACTTTCAGATGCATCTTGAGCATTCCTGGTGTGGTGTCATCAACTTCTCTCATTGTCAGGGCAGGCCTCTGCATTCGTTCTCCAGGAACCCAGCTTCTTGATGCAACTGTTTGATTCAGTCAGGTCTTGCCCAGGCTAGATGGAATGTTTCTTTAGGAAGGCTGTATTTTCAAAAAGGCAGAATTATACTCTTCACATTTCATCCTTGAGTCATAGTGTCATCCCACTGCTTGGCCTGCTCCTCAGAAACACCCTAAGTCTCTGATCAGAAAAGAACTCTTTTGCCTTCTCCACTCATGACTACATGATTCCTTGTGCACCAAATAAAAAGTAATTCAGTGTTCTGCAGATAACTGCAGTTAGTGAAATTCCCCTTTGTCTTTACTGATAAAGGCAGGTTACATATGTGGACTAAATAAATCAAGAAAGGAATTTTACTTGGAATGTGGATTGTTCAGGTTTTTTTAATATTTAGTTTCTTGTCATGGTAAATCAATAAACCTATTTCCAGTTAGATCTAAAATTCTGAGAAAACTGCAGTGACTGAAGTTATAGAGTTGCTTTTAAATACAGAAAATGTAAGGGTCTGATAAAGATTTTAAAAACTTCTATGATTAATATGGGCATTTAGTATAAGAACTCAGCTCTCGAAGTGAATTAGTCTGAAAAATGATGAAACAGTCTTCTTATATAACTATACTATTTTTGCAACAGCTTTAATTCCTTATTTACCAATAACTGTTCCAGAACTAAATACCCAACTAGCTCTTGGCAAATAAGAATGCATTAGCCTTTGAAATTAATCTTAGATGAATTTAACACTGGAGAGTTATAACTAACTATACTATATGCATTGAGCATCTTCTTCGTAGCTGGATTAGAGTGATCAGTTTTCAGCTTGTGAGATAGTCTCTTGGGTGTCTTGTTTCTCATAGAAAATATTTTAATTTTGAAGTTACATATTTATTTTCATGAGGTTTCAATGCCTGAAAAAGAGCAATCTGAAAGAAACTTTATCCACATCAGGCTATGGAGATGAATGGTGAATTGTAGTAAACGGTTTTCTTTTTTTCTTGATTTTTAGTTTTTGCTAGGAAGTTTTTCTTTTCTTCTGGACCTTGTGAAACCAGGCCACTTTAAGGAAAAGTTTGATTTTTATAGTTTATCTTTTGGCATTATTTCAACTTGTTTTCAGTGAGACTGAGAGCCAGCTTTGTAGAGGTTACGGGTCTTGGAGGTACCAACAGACATTTTACAGATCTAATATCTAGTGGGACACTTGTAGCTCAAATCATCTATCTGCAATTACAGTGTTTCATGATTTTCTAAATCAGCTATGATGTATAGAATCTATTTTCATTCTCCACAGAACTTAATCTGGGCTAGTCAATATGGTGTAAATCCACAGAGTTAGCTACCCTAAAACTGTTATTAATTTTTGTGGGATGTTCAAGGACTGCGAGTGACTGAAATCCTCGGTGAAGTAGTTGCATAATCATTTTATTATGTTTGGGATAATGGGCAGCTATTACCATTGTTAGGTTCATTTCAAAGAACAGATCTCTTCCCTTGAGGCAGGTAGAAAATTTGATTTTATCTCAGCAGCAGGATTCAACTTTTCTATCACAGTGTTATGCTAATTTCAGTAGGTAAAAAAAAAATCTGCAAAGCAGATCTTCAGGACATCTCTTTGTTTGAGCTCTTTTCCCTAGTGGACAATAGTTGCCATAGCTGACCTTCTAAAAACTAAAGGCAATCTATTTTGGTTTTTTTAATATTTTTCATGACAAATCTCTAGCTCAATATCTTTGTGTACATTATAAGCAAACAAAACAAAGTGTTCCTTACCTAGCTTAATTTATGATAGCTATTATCTGCTACTCCTCTAAAATATGGTGTACCTTACACTGATTTCATAATAGGTGCTCATATTCCATTAATTATGTTTTGTTTGTTTCAGGAAAATGTAAGAAATGGAGGTAAACTTAAACCCCAGACAGGAAGAGATTTATACAAAAAGAAATAGAAAAACAAATAACTCTTTCTGACTTTGCTGTAGCATATTTCTATCCTAATTCACAAATTCAAATAACAAATAGGATAGTATTTCAGCTCTCTTAACATCATCATGGGAGGCAAATGTTGACAATAAACAGGAAAAAAATCAGTAATCTGTGATTGCACACTATGTTAGTATTTCTGGGACAGTAGGAAAAGCACTTAGTCCATGAGATGTAGAGGATTTTAACAATAAAACTTTTAAGCCTCTAGAGATGTTTAGCATGAGTATTTCTCCAGTCTGAAAACAAGCTTTTTTTTTTTAAACCGGAGATGTATTCTGAATTTTATATTGCAAAGTACTTATCCGTAGTCAGTATAGATTTTTCATGTACACAATTACAGCAGCCAATATTTATTTTTCTGTTTTAACATATCAGTTGTGTTTCTGCTCAAGTTGTAGGCTGAACTCTTACAAACTTAGATAAAAAATTTGGATACAAACCAAACATAGAAGTTAGTGGCATTGATGAATTATTTCTTCCTTTCAATGTTCTGTAGGCAGATATTCTTGCTCATAAATCCTGAGAACCACTGCAGCCCTGACTATGAAATACTCTTCTCATATTTGAAAGAAATGGAAGGAGTCTAGGATTGAATAAAGTGACTCATTCTGCAAAGAGGAGTAGCCAGAAAGCCAGGAAGTGATGGGAAACCAGACCCCTAACTTAGATTAGAATCCTGGTGTCTTTAATCTTTTCAATAAGCACTTATATTCTTCAGGTAAACAGTGCAGATGATAAGGCTCAGGTGCCAGAATTGCACAGATGATAATCATTTCTACCATCTTTACTTTGTCAATACTTCAGTGGCTGAGGCATGCACTTAAAAAGATTTATTTCTTGGTGAAGAATCATAGGGTGAAGTACTGAAAATTCTGAAGTCACAGCACAGTCTTTGTTTGAAGGCACATATTTACAGAGTAGTTCATATTTTAAGAGAGCTTATGGGTGTCTTCCTGATCCAAACTCTCACAGAGACAGAGTTGTCTGTGGGGTGTTTTGGAGTGACCATGCTCCTTTGTCGTTTGCTCTCTGTTGATGAACAGTGGATACATTTACCATTGGAAGTTTTTTCCCTGACTATTGGATAAGGATTGTGGTGTGAGCCTTTGGCTCTTTGTGCTCTGCTTTTCATGGGTTCCTGACTTATATTCTGGTCCTGAAGTGAGGCCCCTAAGTGTGAGTGAACTCTGCTTTTTTTCTGATGGCAACAGCAGCTGTTTCTGTCATCTCTGGTTTCCCATGGAATTCCAAAATAAACTCTCTCACTCCTTCTTGAAATTAGTACCTGATTTTGTGATGACAGCTTCGAGTGATAATTTATTTCTACCTTTGTACCCTTGACTACCCTGGAAGTTCCCACTGTCTGGAAAAGGGGAAACATAACTGCCATTTTTAAAAAGGGAAATACGGAAGACCTGAGGAACTACTGGCCAATCAGTCTCACCTCAGTGCCTTGAAAAATCAGTGCCTTGATCATCCTAGAAGCTATGCAAAGGCACATGAAAAATATGGAAGTGATTGGTGACACTCAACATGATTTTGCTGTGGCCAAATAGTGCCTGACAAATTCTGTGGGCTTTTATGGTGGGGTTACAGCATTGGTATGAAGGAAGAATGACTAATGTTATCTGTCTGGACTTGTGCAAGGCATATAGGTGTCCTGTACAACATCCTTGTCTTGGAACTGCAGAGACATGGGTTTGACAGAGGGATCACTGGGTGCGTGAGGAATTGACTGAATTGTCACACTCAGAGTTGTGGTCAACAGTTTGATGCTGAAGTGAAGAGCAGTGATGGGTGGTGTTCCTTGGGGGCCAGTGCTGGAACCAGCACTGTTTAACATCTTTGTCAGTGACATGGACAGTGGATCAAGTGCACCCCTCAGCAAGCTGGCCAGTGACATCCAGCTGTGTAGAGCAGGCAGCACACTGGAAGAAAGGGATGCCATCTATAGGGACTGTCACATCTTGAGAGGTGGATCTGTGTGGACCTCCCAAAGTGCAAAAAGGCCAAGTGCAAGGTCTTGCACCTCAGTCAGGGCAATCCCAAGCACAAATACAGGCTGGGCAGAGAATGGATTGAGACTAGACCTGGAGAAAAGGACTTGGGGGTGTTGGTGGAGGAGAATCTCAATGTGACCCAAAAATGCATGCTCACAGCCCAGAAAACCAACTGCATCCTGGGCTGCATCAAAAGTAGCAAGGCCAGCTGGTCAAGAGAGGGGATTCTCCACCTGTACTCTGCTCTCATGAGACCCCATCTGGAGTATTGTGTTCTCTTCTGGAGCTCCCAACATAAGAAGGGCATTGACCTGTTGTGGTGAGTTCAGAGGAGAGACATGAAAATGATCACAGGACTGGAGCACCTCTCCTATGATAACAGGCTCAGAGAATTGGTGCTCAGCCTGGGCAAGAGAACGCGCCAGGGAGACCTTATAGCACCTTCCTGTACCTAAAGGGGGCCTACAAGAGAGCTGGAGAGAGATTTTTCACAGGGGCTTGCAGTGACAGGACAAGGGGGGGATGGTCTTAAGATGAAGGAAGGTAAGTTTAGGTTAGATATTGGGTAGAAGCTGTTTACTGTGAGCATGGTGAGGCACTGGAACAGGCTGCCCAGAGAAGTTATGGGTACCCTACACCTGAAAGTGTTCAAGACCAGTTGAAGGGGGCTTTGAACACCCTGATCTAATGGAAGGTGTCCCTGTCCCTTCCCTGTCTGGGAATTTGGAACTAGATGATCTTTAAGGTCCCTTACAACTCAGACCATTCTAAGATTCTATGATTCTATGTCTCTTTTCACAGCAAAGATAGAACTGCAGGTGTTAAAAATTACCTCTTTGAAAGATAGAATTCAAGAAAGAGCTGGCCTGTGACTAGAATTAAATCCCTTCTGGGAAATGAGATTAAAAAACATCTCATTAACTTCTGCGTCAAGTTTAAAGATGTTACTTTGATATTGTCTTCTCTAAAGCCAAGAAACAATCATATCTCTGGGGATAAAACCTAACATTTCCAGCAAAGAATTCTCTTGCAAAGAATTCTCAAGCAAAATGCTACCACAGTGCTACAGTGTTAAATTTTCCCTAAAAAAGGGTTTGCTTTGTTGCATGGTACCAGGGATTGGAATGCACCCTATGTACATTAACAGACATTGTATGAAATAGTATCTTCCTTTCCTTCTCTTTTCTTTCTTCTGAATTTCTCTTCCTGTTAGCAGATAAGTCTCACTTGAAATCAGAGCAGAAAAGTCTTACTTGAAATCAGACCAAATGTGATATTCCTTGTTGGGCTTTTTTTCTGAACTTACTGATTCCAAGAATTTATTCACTCTCTTTTTTCCCCCCCTCTTATCACAGACTCAGTGGAAATATTAGAAAGGAAATAAATCAATACTGTAGGAAAGGGCAAGACTGAATTAATTGCTAATGTCTTGCCTTCAAAGGAAGCCAGATAGAAGCTATTTTCCTCGTGATAGTGTGTTTTGAATTTGGATGTGAACCTTTCCACATCTGTAGGAGCAAATACTTGCTTTTGTGAAGTTACTGTGTCAGCGTAGTCTGCTTGGCTGGAAGTGGTAGGCAGTACAACCACTATGTGAGTGATGCTGAGGATTTTATAGTCAGCAACTCTGATATGGAGTCCCGCTACAAAGAGTCCATTTGGGGTTTTTCCCTTTTTTTGGTCTCAAGTGCTGTTCCAGATATACTCCTAGCTTCCAATTTTTTATATTTGACCAATCTTTTAGTTGTATGTATTTTTATAGGCTTCCTCAAATACTCTTTGCTTTTCTCCACTTTCTCACCATAATTATTTTCCTATAATATCTGTATTACCATGCATGTCCCTTGATTTTTTGTCAAACTTTGTTCAGCCTGATCTTTTTGGCTTATGAAGACTGGAACTAATATAAAATAAGTATTTTTGTAATATTGAAGAATATCATCATCTTTACAGCTCAGAATAAAATACTGGAAAAGGTGCTATAAGATTAACTTCTGTTTATGAATTGCTACAAAAATTTGAGGGAAAATCCCTCATCTTGAAGATAAGGACATAAGAATGGAGCTGTGTGGCTTGATTCACTGGAGTCAGTGTAAATTGTTAGTGGTCTACTCATTTTCAAAACTGATGTAAACTTTATTAATTTTCTCAATAAGATTATTATTCAGTTTGAAATAACAAATGAAATTTAAAATCAATATGAATAGAATATATAACTGTACATTTTTGCCATTGTCAACACACAAATTTATCCTGCTTACATAAAGATAATTCAGTATTTCTACTCAAATAGACTTCTTAGACTTTTCCGTTTTATTAGTAGTTATATTAGGATTATGATGGTGTTTCAAATAGGAGATAAACAACTATATCCAGGGAACAAAAGAACTTATGATCAACTAATTAATTGATGGAACTTTTAGGCTATGCAGTGAGTCTATTGAATCTGGCACAGGTAGACTACACAAGTCATAAAGCTGGATTGCTCTAGACTTTCATGGTTTATAGCTGACAAAGTTCAGGTCTAAGGTGAGTCTTAAGGTAGACTGAATTCAATAAGTTTTTAATTATAGTGCTACATGGAACGTACATATAGATTTGAGTCTCCATTAAACTAACATGAGACATGTATAAAAAGTTCCCTAATTTTGTATTGTTACAGTGTAAATGTGTAAGAGTATAGAGTCTACATAAAGTTTTTTTAATTAATTAAGATGATGCCACATTATTATTACTCAGTTCTCAAAGTGGGTGTGCTGATCTAAACTGATCTGCTCTCAAATTCAAGTCCATAGCAGAGCTGAGAATGAGCATTTCAGCTCTGGTTTGGTGTAGTTACTACACATGGCCATGATTTTATGTCATTATTCAACAGGAAAAATACTAGAAGTATTCAGAACAACTTTATCGGGAGGATATGGGGCAGAGAAACCTTAATCTCATGATCATATTAACCTTTAGTATGAACAAATGTTGAGGACAGTAGGAGTAACAGTGCTCAGCCAGGAATAAAGGTAAAGTCCATTAGGAGTTATGCCACTGAAAAGAGTATTTTATTCTGCTGAGGCTGGGAAATTAGTAGAGGTGGATTAATAATTGGAGAAATTAAAAATATGCATTAAATTTTTATCTCCTTTTCATTACTTATAATGGAATTCCATGGATTTTCTTGGTTTTTCTGTTTCATTATCTGATATTTGGTTAATCATTAAATGAAGTTTCTTTAATTTAAATTTTGCCTGGGGAAGGACAATGACGAAATTTTCTGTTTAAAATATGAAAACATTTTCATATTCAAGCAGATAATTATATAGCTTGGTTTTAAACTATCATGTATTTACGGGAACATGCAGACCACCCTGTATTGCAACCCAAGGTTGAAATTAATTTGCAAAAGCAAATAAATATGTTGGTTTAAATTGCTTTATTATGAAGGAATATTGACATTTTACTGGCAACATTAACACATTGCTTTCTATGGCTTAAGCTTTTGCTATTGTATATTTCACAAATTATGAAGAAGCTCTTTTTCTGGGAACCTTGACCTTTTGGAAAGCTGGAAACTAATGCACTTTTTCTTTTTAACGCACCTGAAACTATAAAGAGCTTCTGGTGCAATACTTTGTTTTGATTACATGGCTGATAAGGGGACTGGCCATACCTTTTATTCTACCACAGTGAGGTAGAAGATACAATATAGATTTTCCTTGGACTTCATCCAGGAATTATTAAAAAGGCTTTGGTGACTACGATCATAATGAGAGCCATATTACCGTGTTTGCCGTATCTTTAAAAATTGAGATAATACATTTATTTTTCCAGCACAATTCAGATACTCGATTTAACTGCTAAACAGTATGAACTGCAAGTATTTTTGTTCTTTTTTATTCTTCTCTGAATAGAAAAGCACTCCAGGTATTATGTTTCTGATTCATCTGAGGGGACAAATCTAAGTAAGGCATGTGAAAACAAAAACCCAGCATCCTCATAAACACATATCTGACCAATTTAGCCATCTAATTGGGTATTCTGCTGTTCTCAAATACGTAATCTTATCTTCTGCTTCAGCTTATCATCACTGGGGAAAACATTTAGTTTCTCTAGGCACCTATCCAAATTCAGACTGCAACTGTGGAACGTGAGATAAAATGTTAGATGTGTTCTTGGGCAGCTCTGAATATATATTCTGCCCTTAACATTGTAAATGTGCTAGGACCAAACTATTTTCTTTGATCTCTAACAGAGATGCTTATCTGTAATGTGTTTTGTGAAGGAAAATAGAAAACAAAGAGTTTTAGTTTATAAGATTCTCTCTGTAGGATTTATCAATCTTATGTTTCTTTTTTTTTTGTTTTTTTAATTTGTGGGGTAAACCAAATTGATTTGTTGAGAAGCTGCAATGTTAAATATGGCCCACAGTACAGAAAAATTATACTGTGTTTGATATATTGATCATTTCTGGTCATTTGAGGGATTATATCACAATCTCTGTGATGTTTGTGTCTTGTGGGCAATATTTTATTGCTGGAAGAAGACATTACATAAACACAGTAATATTATTTATTGTTCATTGAGCCATAGAAGTTAGGAATAGAAAATGACCTATTAGATCATACAGTTTATCTCTCCACAAAGCAAAGGACATCTCTGCAAGTGCGACTTGATGACAACCAGATATATAATCATGGCAAGAGTGCTATGACTGCAGAAAGGCAAATATGCACTCTTAATTAATTTTCCTAAAGCATGCAAGTTGATGCAGTGCATTGACCAATACAATCACACAGGTATATACATATATATGATCTCAAGAGGTATTACCAATGTTGAAATTTACCTTATTTTTGGCATCATCTCAAAACATACAATTCAATTTCATACTTAACTGATAACCAAGTGAAGAAAAACTGATAAATCCTTCATCTAGAATGTGCTTTCCTGAGAAAACCTCAGAGCAGATAAGCAACAATTTTTGCTGTAAGGTCTGAACCAAAATCTATCTGCTTTCCCTTAGTAATAAAGTTTATTCTCAGCAATGAGGACTCTAAAAAGTATTAATCTATACTTTTAGTTTAAGATGCAACCAGTATTTAGTGCAGGGGAATTGTGTACTCTTGTTAAATTTTCCATAAATAAACAAATAATTGCTTCTGTGCAATAGGCAAAATGAAAATGTTAGTGCAAGTCCTGATAGAAGAGGATAGATTTGCACTAATATTGTAATGAGGATGGATGTCAGTCTTGAAAATATCTGAAAACTCTCCGCAGTCATTAACAGAATGGTGATGATAAACAAAACATTTTTCAAATATGATAATGGGTACTCCTTTGTCTTTCAGAAAGATCTCTGCTCCTCCGCCCCAAACTGTAGACACAGCAAGCCAGAGAAGGTTGCATTTGCCCTACTTTTAACAGGGACTAGTCAAGATCAAAAATTACTAATTAAAGTGTGCTTAAGGGAGATTGTCATACAGAGGAAAAAAACCCCATAATCTAAAAGACAGAAGTTTCAAAGTAATCATGTAGTGATGATATATGCAAGTAAAAATGCTTTGTTGTTTATAACTCTGCAAGAATATGTGTGTTCCTATCAGTAAGTGAATTCTGATAGGAATAATACATTTTTGGGTCTGAACAGCCAAAGTCATTATTTGTAAGATGAAAATCCTGTCGTGGCTTCTATTATTTATACTGACTTTTTCTGTTTATTTAGGGAATCATTCAAGAATTTCACTCACTTTGTGTCATACCTTTATCTGTAAAAGAACTTGTTCATATTACTAGGACAGTATACAGAGTAAGTTTTCCCTCAGCATGTGTGGGGTTGACAGAATCATTACCTCATTAAGAATAATGCATAATTACTGCAGCACTTCTTGTGCTATTACTTTATTATTGGATACTAACTAGAAGTAAGTAGCTGCTATTAACTGTGATGTCAAAAATAAGATTTTCAGAGAATCACTTTTGTTAACAAATAATTATCTGCAATTTTTTTCTCTTTATTTCTGTCTGATAAAAAAATTGTGCCTGACAATTTTTTCTTTCTTTCTTTTAATTTTTAAAAATTGAAATTAAATATGCACTATATTAAAAATTGCTGCTATGTAAAAAACAATCTAATCAAGTCTATGAGTTTAGCTATGTCTTCTGCTTACTGATTTCTGAAGAAAGCTCCTAGCACAAGAGCAAGTGGGAGCATAACTGGGGTTTTGTATGCATGATGAACTGGAAGCTCATACCTTGGCTGGGGTTTCTTCCATTAAGCTTAATGAATTGAATTTGAATAGCAGTCTTGAGAGTTCCCCCTGATCATCTATCAGACTAAAACACCTTTGTCAACTCCATCCAGGAGCTCGTCAACCTTCTTTTTCCAGCCATTGTTTTTCAACAGTAGCATACTTTTACTGAAGAATCTGGGTAAATAATACAAAATAAATGCTCCAAATTTTACTTGAAAAGTTACTGAGCTGCTTTTCTCTCTCTCTTACATACAAAAATATATAAATGATACCTTCATCTATAGTTAAAATTTGAGAGACAGTATTAAATATTTGTTAAATTGTTTATGCAAAGGATTTTGAATTCTTAGAAAAGTTGAACCATTTCTATACTACTTCTAATGTAGTATAAAGAGCTACATTTCTTTATAATGTAAAGTTAAGAGGTTGTCTACTTGTATAGATCTTTTTTAAGATAGCAACTACAGAAACAATCTAATTCAATGAAATTGTTTTCCAGCAGAACTTGAAAGAATTGTCTCTCGTGAAAAATCAGCGGAAAAATAAATTTTTCCACTTTACTTTGGTAGAAAATGAACTATAGGTCATTAGGATTTATAGGTTAATCATGCACAAAACCTAAAAAGTAGCAAGATATGAAGTTTAGAGGTACCCAACCAATAGCAGTAGTTGGTGTGATATTCCTCTATTTGTACTAAGGAGAGACTGTAGTATCTGCTTTGAGATACTGTAGGGGAGAAAGAAAAGGTTACTTGATATTTACTGTCATGATCCTGTTTTCTCAGAAAGTTTTCCCACAATTCTGTTGGAAAAATTGGTGGCTTGTACAGCTTGTGGCTTGGACCCTTATATCACCTTGTCCTATTAATGCAACTGTTACACAACTGTACTTATAGATGAAAGGGAATATTCCATATGCACAAAGTACTTCTTGTTGTCTTAGTTCATAAATGTATGCATCTCTTGTTGCAGATCAGAAGGTAAATCTCTAACTCCTAATTTTAGCTGTGTTTCCAAGTGAGCCCCATAGGGAGGGAAAGCACAGAAAAACTTCGAGTATGCATATATGAGTTCGCTTAATAGCACATCTGCCCTCGGTAGTTAACTGGGAAATGCATATCCTTCATCACCCTTTAAAGCCACCTGTTTGAAGAATTAGCACCTAGCATGGACACGAGCACCTAAATCAGACTCTAGCAAGGCGTTCACAAAACCTGTGCAGTGGTTGGGAAACCTTCTAATGTTTAGGCAACAGGCACCTGAATCTGCACCAGCAGCCTGTAGTTTTGCTCTTGCATGTGCCTAGTTGGACTGCCATCCTAGTGAGTTGCTCATCAGGAAACTTCTGCGTAATTCTGGCATTAATCTCCCAGAGAGCTGCGGTTTTCAATCTTAATCTTGTTGTTTAATGGCAGCTTTCAGATGTGTAATTTCCAGTCTAAACAAACAAACATGCAAAACTGGGCTGAGTCATTTGAAACAGAATCATGTTAACAACTACAATCAGCAGGGCTGAAACCTTTTCAGGCTGACAGCTGCTACTTTAGCTAATGAAGTATTAAGAGCAGCAGCTGGGTGTTGTCTTTCATGTAGAGTACAGTGGGAAGTGGTATGGGACGGGCTTTGGCAGGGTATCTAACTGATTGTTGCAGGTCAGAATTAGAAACATTGGTTTAATGTAATTAATGTACTGTGCTGCACTTCACATTATTTGTTCAGATTTGATGTGTTTTAGCTTCTTTCTTTCCTAATTTTTGAGCCCAAATTTACTATTCCAACCCCAATATTCCATTCCACCTCCTTGGCAAATACAATTTCTACTTCTCAGGCACTGACTGCTGATGCCAGTCTTTCTGTCATCCTCCCAACATGGCATATATTTCTTAGACGTAATACAGCTAGACCCATCTTTAGGTGTGTTATACAGCTGACAGAGTTCAACTTGAATTCTCCTCTCTAGAGAAAGAGCGAGAAATCTTCAGACAATAATTAAGAAAATGTAATAATATTTGCAGATCTTGGATTGTACAAAGAATCTGCAGCAATTGTGTTCCTCGATGGACCAGTATGTGTGATTAGGAGGGTCAGATTCTGGCTATAGGCCGTATTTACTCTATTGCTTTCTCAGTACACTGTTCTGTTTCTCACACTTCTTTAATCTGAATGACTGAACAGAATTCATTGCAGAAAACCTTACAGGATAAGCATCCTTTCCGTTTTGCCGGTTCAACAACCTGGCCTGAAGAGAACTCTCAAGGGCAAGAAAAATCCTTGTGTTTCTATCGGCTTGGTTCCAAACCCAACTGTGTTATGAGAACAAAGCTTCTTAGTTTAGGGGAAAATAGGCCTGTAGAAAACAGTAGGCTTGTCTATAAGTTGAATAATGATCTTTACTTCTCTGGGATTAGTGCAAGACAGCAAACCTAATTTATGCAAGCTAGAATTACTGGCAGCAGGCTTTAGATTAAAAACTCTGATCAAGACAGCACTTTTTAGTAGGTAAGGCTTTCAGTACAACACAAATAAAAATATATTGAATATTCAAATAATTAAAACAATGAATAGAAGATGAACTCTTAAAAATTTAATTGAAAATCTGTTCTGAAAGCACCTTAGCACATGTTTTGAGCATTATGTAAATCTAGTTGCTTAATTGCCTCATTTTTATGTGACTTAAAACTTGTGGGAGGCCCTATTTAAATACACACATCAATTTTTATTATCTTTGTAAGTGACAAGAGCCTATGCAAAGCCATAGGAAGTAATAAATACACTATTGAATTACATTTCCCAATATGTATACACATATATCATCCAGGGATAGGGCCATGGCATGCCCTTCATGATTTTAGTTCTAGCTACTGTCATAAATATTCCTGCTGGGTGCTAACAGTAGAGAAAGCTGAGCATGATTCATTGCATATTCTCAGGCACATAGGAATTTCCAAATTACAGCGGATCCAATTAGTATCTTAAAACCTCTGATGTATTTACTGCAGATACTGTAATCTCTGCACAGCTTTAAACACCAGCTGTGTTCTGTAAGCAGTAAAGCCTGTTGGTTGCAGATTTCAAATGTACGATGATATTTTGAGGTGTAGTAAAATGTTGTGACCATTTTCTGACATTTACTGCTAGTCTGTAGGTCTAAGACTTCAGTGGATGATAAGCAATGCTCTATTATTGTTCCAGTCTTGGAGGAAAATGGTTTGGCTTTCTGATCAGTGCTTTCTTGCATAATATTATGACTGTTTAAACAGGAAATGGTAAAATGAAATCCTACAAGTACAAGCTCCTTGGGCACAGCAGTCTAAAGCCACTACCATAATGAGGTTACTGGCTCTGGGATTTATGACTTCTATTACACAAATAAAAGGATATAACTTTTATAAATCTGTAAGAAGAATGTTGCCATGGCACATCAGAAACAAAGATTTGGCTGAAAATATGAACCTTGTGTTAGCTTTATAGATCAAACTCCCAATTCCAAAAATTAAGATTGCATATGGAAATCATCTAGCCTCCAGCCACAGAACCTGCACACAAACAGTAGCAGAAAGACTCTTCTACCTGATGTCAGCTGTTGCGTTGTGACAGGCAGTGCTTTCTATTGTCACACAGGAAAAACACGCTTACCTAAAATTGGCTGCTGATTTATGTGGGAAAAAAAATGATCTTTAACTTATAGAAGGATGCATCAAACCAGGAGCCAGGGGACAAAGATGTTCCACCTGATATTTTTTAGACTTCAGCGGTGGTACATTCTGCATAATTAACTCATGCAAGTCATCTCTGAAGGAAAATCTGCCTAACGCGTGTGTTTAATTATAACATCTGTAGTTCCTATGCAACACTGCTTCAGGAATGGGAATTTGAAATCAGGGTTTTTGTTTCCCTGTCTTCTGCAGTTGAATAAGAATGAATAGGCTTATACCAACACAAATAAATCTGCACTTATGTGCCTGTAGATGTTGGTCAGTAAAAAGATAGTAACTCTTGCATGGCTGCTGCCTTACTGAGAATGATTTTGTAGCAGCACAGGACAGAAATTTTAAAGTTAGACAGGACTTCATATTTACCTGGATTATTTTTAGTTCTTAGAGATTTCTATGATTTTAATATTGAAGAGAAAGAAACAATAACATTAAGACTTTTCTTTCTATCTAGGAGAAATTAGGGTAATCTGTGATGATGAACCACACAGAGAATGTACCTCTCATATTTTAGCCAAGACCAAGAGGTGTGACAACTAAGGATGTTTTTGAAATATTTACAGGCTTCTGTTGACAGGAGAATATGCTGTCTTCTTTGCTGCCAGAAGTGGGAGCCTCTTCTTTCCTTGATTAAGAAAAAATTCCATTATCTTCAAGACTGATATTTTGCCATTGTGTTTATAGAGGACTGAAGTCTCATTGGACAATGTTGCCATAATAAATGCAGTGAAAAATAGCATAAATTTAGAAATGTATCACATTATGAAAAATAACGAGAGAAAAATTTCCAGCATCTTTACAGATTTATGCTGATGTATGCCTGAAGAATTTAATTGTTAAAATAATACTGCCTTAGAAACAGTAGCATGCTTACTTTTAATCTGAATACCTGCATTAAAATCAATATCAATAAGAATACTTGGCTTCAGGATCCCAGTATACCTTATTGTTTATATTCATTAAGTAAGGAAGAAATGAGATAACCTTGCAAAAACCTTTGAAATTATGAAAAAATCTCTCTGATCCTCACACTTAAGTCATTCAGGAGCTTTTAGAGAAAACATACATTTATTTCAAACTAAGAAAAAAAGGCAAAATGTGACAACTCTTTATTCATGACCACACTGCTTCCTCCGTGACATTCAAGGATGAAGTTCTGCCTGCAAAGTAGTTATATCTACCTGCAGCTTCCACTTTTCTGCTATACAGGTTGAGCAAATAATTAATCCATTCTTTAGATTATCAAATTTTTCATTAGCATTTTCATTTTTTCCTGTTCTCATTCTATTTTGTTATGATGCTTTCTCACTATTTCCATTATAAAGGCCCTGGTTTTGATATGCCTTAGTTTTAAACATTTTTGCTTGGTTTAGAGAAAAGTCTTACTACTACTGATCACTTCACAGTCACCATATGTTGCAACAGCTCCAATACTTAAAGTGAGGTTACTTGTCAAATTCAGAGCTGACACAATGCCCCTGAATTACACCTAGTATAAATATGGATCATTTGTTTCATCATTCAATATTAATATTGATACTCTTTAAAAATCTTAATGTATCTTATCACTTTATCTTATCACTTTCTTTTGGGTCACAGATATGAGATGTCTACATTTTTGTATACTTGGTTCAAGATATGTTCATCCTCCTTCTCCAGTGACATTGAAATCTGTAATTCTAGTGAAAATCCAGAAGGTTTCTGTCCATAAGAGTCTTAACCTGGATATTCCACAACTGCAGTGCTAAACATCTTACAATTTTTTGCAAGTTTGGATCCTAACATTCAGGTTTTTGCTTGTGTTGCAAGTTTGTTACAAGGGGATAGGCTCATAGTATAAGCAATGTAAGGAATAAGGAGTCAACCTGGAACAAGTAAACTCTAATATAATAGAAACTCTGCTCCTTGCTCTCTGTCACATTAAACTGACACAGAAAACAATGGGAAAAGCTATCTAGGTCACTTAGGAGATATATATTTGCCTACAGCTGTAATTTCATTAGAATTCTGAAACCTCCAACTGAAGGTTACAAAGTTAGTCTATTATGGCAATTTGTTCTGAAGACAGAAAAAAGACTTTAATGATAATAGTTTACACTTACTTAGCAGTCTAGTTTCTCTCTCAAGAAAGCCTTTGTTTTAGCCTTTTAGTTAAAGCAAATAAGACAATGAAGATGATGGCATATGAATGAAACAACAGGAAAAAAAAAACAGTGGTTCCTTTGTTGCAGTATCAAGTGGAGGATCCATCAAACTACAGCTATTATTAGGTGACCATAGCTCCTCAGCCTCCTGATATCGTTGAAGCAGAAAATTAAATATCTTAGCTGTATTTTGTTCTCATTCCAGCACCTAGAACTGTATCTGAGCATGGAATGTTTTCTCCATACTTTGTTTTGACAGGTTTCTGATCTGCTTAACAATCTGAGACAGAGGATTTGTACAGACATTCTGGTGCTTACAGACTTAGAAGGAAATTTTTAGGATGTCTTTGGAAGTTTTTACAAATATTTTAAAGACTGATGTTACAGATACCTTCAAAGATGAAAGCATTAATAAGTCCTTAGATAGATAGGTAGCTGTTAGCATGAAAGATTTTGTCAATTTGATTATGAGAGGGTATGTAGTTTTCACTATCCTGGCCAGCAGAATTGCCCAGAAATTTCTGCTGGTTGCTTGATTCTCTCGGTGTTTAAACACAACTAAGACACTAAAATGGAAGGTATTTATATGAAATGTAACAACTTTTACATTGGATATAAAGGATATAAAGAATATAAAGAAACTGTATAAAGATATAAAGGATATAAAGAAGCTGTATTCTCAATAGGCAAATACACTTTGGTGCTCCTCTTATCAGGAAAATCTTTCCATTGTAAAATCTCAGGTAAACGGTAGGAATGTCTCTCACTTTAAAAGCATAGACAAAACCCTTTCTGGACATTTCTGTTCTATGATTCTTTCCCTGTGCCTTTCTGGTATTGCAAATCATTGCCAAAGCAGATGTACTTCTGATGAATTTTGCCATTGGGACCTTTCCACATGGGAACAAAGTAAAGTAGCTACTTCTTACACTACTCCTTGGGAAGTATTAATGAAAATAATAAAACCAAAAGCTATGTGCCTTTAATACAAGTATTGTTTCAGGCATGTTTCATTGCTTCTTGGATATTATCTAACCCAGAATTATAAATTCCATTTATAACTGGACAGTACACAGTATCACTGGTGAATGTGCTACTGCCTTGTCAACTCAGAAAAGTTATGTCTTCAGTCAGCATGTATTGTATTTGAATGTTACCCTAGCATAAGAAATCCTATTTGCACAGTACTTCCTTGGGTCTAGAGCAGCAACTTGGTTCTGTGTTGAAAACCACTTGAAAATAAAATTGGTTTAGATTTGAAAGTAATATGACTAATTAGTGCTGTTATAAGTCACTAATAATATTTTAACTATCACAATTTACCATTAAGGCTCAAGGCTCAAGAGGTCCCAAACTGAAACTGGAGCATTTTCTGTAGCTGTTACATGTTGTCACAAAATTGTTCCCTTTCTCTCTGCAAGCACTGGAGACGAGATGACTTTTTGCCTTAGGATTAAATTCACTCTGGATGAAAAATTATGGCCAGTTAGGTACTACACAAGTTTTAGATTGTTCTACAATCTTACCTGAAGTATGTAGGTCCAGATCTGCGATGTAAATATCCCAGCCACACTTTCACACTTAAAGGGTGAATTTATCTTCAGGCAGAGGATTTATATAAGTAGATACTGAGTCAAAAGAAAGGTTCAATTAGGTACCTGATAATCCAAATCTATAGTATGAATTCTGCTTGGATCAAAGGTGTGGGGAAGAAAAGCTTTTGTTTAACTACATGTTGTCAGAAATCGAGGACCTGTTGTTTGCCTTTGGCCTATCTGAGACTTAGCTTTTCTAATTTGGGATGGTTTAGCCTTTACTCAAATGTAACCTACATAATAGAAAGTGATGTTACAGTAACACATGTAACAGCTCTAGATCATGGCAGGGCTGTCTGGGACTGGAACAGCAGCAAAGAGTGGCTTTAGGCTAGTATAAACACATGGTTTTGAAAAAAAAAGTAATAAGTTTTTCTTTAAAAGCCTGTAAATTTGTGTGTCTTACTGACTGAAAAAAACTGAACAGACAAATGCTGATTCTAGATATAGACCAATATAATCTCTGCACATGTAATTTGTCTGGGGAAAGAAGTACCCTGCAGAGGAGAGTGGTAGTGTAGTTAACATGTATGGACAAAATCCTAATTTATGTGGGAGTTAGACTAATATCCAGAGCTTTAAGTTCACAGAAAATTCATTCCTATGATAGGATAACACTCTAACACATTTTTCTTACAAAAATGTAACTGATTACTTTAAAATGTTTATGATAGCGTTAGAGGAAATAGGAGGATTTCTTCAAAGTGTGATTCCAGGGAAGGAAATGAGATGTTGAAATTGGAGCACATTCTTAGTACTAGAAAAACTAAACATTAAATAATCATGAGTGCACTTCATGAGAGTTGGGGACAGCTTCCCAATAATGATTAGTGTAGTGGTGGAAAGCACTCAGTACTTCTAAGTGGTGTGTCATCACCTCATGAAAAACACTGCATGATGTAATTGCTTGTGAAAGCAGACCCTATGAACTTGGCAGTTCCCTCAAGCCCCAAGGCCATTTCTACTTTCTTTTAACATTTGATCCTTTCTTTTAAGTGGACATAAATTTTTAGAGAAGGTACCATATATCACTCCATCATATTGTGGACTAAGCAGAGGCAAAAAGAACAGAGTATTAGGTATTGCCTCAGGTTGTGTTAGACAATGTGAAAATGCTCCATATTTTATTCATCAACCATGTTTTGTCATGGTGTCTGTAGGAATGGGTGAACAAGGTTTGCTATGATTAAACTTAATTTAATGCTGGGTTATGGTAATTATCCTCTCCCACATTTGGGGAAACAGAATACGTTTTATTAGCTGTGAATGTTGCTGCTACATAGAGGAATATTTGCAGATTGTTTCAATTTAGAAAGGCTGATGTTTTAGCTGCAGAAATGTTCATTCAGTTGAGAAACAAGGAATTACTGACATTATTTATCCAATACGTTACAAGTTTTAAATCTCTGTTATCAATACTGTATTCAAAAACAGAGTAAATATGAAAAAAAAAAAGTGATAGATTCTGAAGAATTTGGAAATAAGAGAAAAAAACCTCAGTATCTTATAAATTAGTCCTTCAGCTCTCAAAGTAAAATATCTCCAAGGCCAGTTTATTTGGTAAGTCTCCAAGGGCCAGTTTATTTGGTAAATCTATATACATCACCAGGACTAACAAAAGGATGGATTGGAATTTTCTGTCAGAACAAAGACTGAGTATGAAGTGACCAGTGAGGTCCTGCAGTATAGCAGAGCTCCTTGCTATTCTCCTCTTGTTTCAGTCTTCTGTTTTCTTACTCTCTTCAATGTTGCAGTGCAAAATTATTCAGCAGTTTGGCTGAGAATGAGAAAGAAATTTCATTGTATAATCACTAGTTTCATATAAATGACAATTTATCCCTGGGGTATTTTTTTCTAGAAAGCTGATTTTCCTTAATTTTCACAATATATACTCAAGCTTCAAATAAAGAATCCGCAGCATTGACAATGAGAAGATACTATAGACTACAACTATGACTATTTTAAAAAGAATGTGCTTTCTGTTATATCATACAAAGCTCTAGCAAGCTTTTTGATCAATGTATCTAGGACTATCTTACCCAGCTCTGTGACAAAAATAATTTTTCTTTACTAGTTCATCCAAATAGTAGTGACATTTATCATTCTGTTCTTCTTTGTGCATTGCAAAGAGATAAAATAATGAAAGAACTTCTATCTGTCAAATACACTTCTATTCTCTGTTCATAAAAGTTCCAGTAATGCCAGTGAGATTTACACCTTGTGATGGTGGGAAGCAAGAAGATTTTTTAATTCATATTTCAGTACTTAGCAGAGTATGGCTTAGGGGTCCTCATCTGCTTCCAGCTGTGCTAACTGAAAGGAGTGAGACTTGAGGGTGAATTTGGTAAAAATTAAATAGATAATTACTGAATGTTTTTAGAAATACTAATCTCATAAAAATTGCATAAAAGTTGAAGCCATGTCACTGCAGTGCCTGATAAATGTGTCAATAAGCCATCTGTGCTCCCTTCCTAAACTGTACGGCTCAGTGAGCCCAATTTTGCCTTCTGAATAAAGCCGTCTGGTCTCCTGCTGTTGACACAAAATCACCCCTTTTACTGTTGCACCCTTCTCTGTTGAGTCCACTAACTCTTACCAGTAGCTCCATCCTCTCCTGCAGTGAGGAGGAGATTATCCCATTCAGTCCATTTTAATGTTTCCCTGGAGGCTGGAGCTAAGCATACACTAGCTTGCTTTTCCCCAGCAAGTATAGAGCATTAATGTCAGATAAGTACCCATCAGACATTTGTTCCATGCTCACTTTCATTTAGTTTCCCAATACCTTGAAAAGATAGATAACACTCATCTGAAACAGGCTGGTAGGTGGAAAGGTTGACATAGTTGCTACTGCCTTTTCATCTTGTGGAGTATTATAGTAGTAGATTAGATGATATCAATCATATAGAGTTATGTACAATATATGGTGTTTTCTATTTTATGCTTTCAAGTAGAAAACCCAGAAGGTCTGTTTTATAAGCTCAGTGTACAGTCAATATACATGGTACCTCATGAGAGTAGCTGTTAGCAGTTTGGAGTTTTAATTAGCTATGACATAATAGCTTGGAAACATCTATTCTGGAAGCTATTGACTTTGTCTGAATTGCACAACTTAGTTTTTAAAATTTACATAGATTTCTACAGCTGCACTGATTAAATTTTCCATTTGCATGACAAGGTCAGGTACTTCTTCGTAAAATGCATTTTATATTACGCAAGCAGCAAAAGGAAGAATCTCTCTCTCTCTGTAGGGTTTTACTGTTAGATTCTTAAAGTCTTTACATGTAAAGGTACATCCTTCTTAGAGGCAAATTATTATACTGCAAATGGAACTCCATTAGAAGTCCACTGGATGCTCACACTCTCACAATGCTATTTTGATGTGGGATACATTCATCAAATTCTAGTGACTTTAGACAGTGATATTGTGTTTTGTTTCCCCAGTGACCCAGCTGGAGAGAAATCATTGTTTTAACATATAGGAGATATTTTACTGGAAGACCTACTACCTACTTTGCACAGCTTCTTGCACATTTACTGTCCTTGCATAAACATGAAAGCCCACAAAAGATGATGTGACTTAGGAAAGTGGCTTCTGCTGACTAGACCCCTTCTCTAAGACACTCCAAGCAATGAGCTGCCTGGATCTGTGCTAACTCTGTGCAGGACTGGTGTCAGAGCTCTGCACTGTTTCCCTGCTCCCAAGCAGAGATATCAAAATACCCTGGAAACAATCTAGGATGTATTGAGATGCATCTCAATGGGCTTGTTATTCTTGTTTCAGTACCAATGTGGCTACAGCTGAGAGTATAGAGAAAGAGGTGGCAGGAGGAGGTCAGAAGTATAGTTGAGGATATTGGGACAGAAATCCTGAGGCTTAGATAGACTTAGGAAGGATTGGTAGATTTCAAGGAAGGGGTCAGGGACTAGGCAGACCTGGATTCACCCGACAATATTTTGAGCTGAGGCTTGGCTATCAAGAGGATGAGAACCCTGAATGAGGAAATCTAGGAGTGTGAAAAGATAAATCACGTACAGGCTAACTTTTCCCTGTCAATTTCTCCAGATATAAAATGAGCAATTTTTAGGGATTCATAGGCACACTGAAAAGTGTGCATCAAATGTTTGTGCATCATATTTTTCCTTAGAATATGCTTTCCAAAAGGAAATATGCTTATTTCCCTATTTTGGTTTTTTTTTTTTCCTACTGATGTGGAAACAGAACTGATTATTAATATTTAATTTTTTAAAGTAAAATTTGCAGCTAGTTCAGAATCTGGACATCTCAGTTGTCTCATAAAGATGTTTGTCTATAAAACCAGATATGCCATATCTCAGTGTTTGGAAGGTCTCTCTCTCCTGCATCAGTTAAACTATTCATTGAGATTTCCTTTAAATTATGCAGTGGAAAGAGACTTGTAGAGCACTGATAATTATGAGGAGAATCAGCTATGAAAGGATTGCTCTAAAATGCATACTGCAGAATATATTTCTGTGCATCTGTGTGTGCCAGAACCCTCACCTGAGGAAAAAAAAAATCCATATTTGCACTGAAGAAATTGCTTTCAGACCAAAGTAGTAGATTTATCAGGATTCACCCACCTCACCCAAATTCAGAAAGCTCTGCAAGAGTTCCTCCTCTATTCTTTTGTGGTTCTTATGAGGAGAAAGCCTGGATAATGGATAGCCACTGAAAAGCAAAACTAGTGTGTGATGGGAGCTATAAGAAGCAGCTGCTATCAGAACTTCTAAAACCTGCATCCAGTGAGGAGCTCACATTCAGAGTCCAGTCCTCCAGATGTTACTTTTCTGAGACTAACACATGGGTGACCTGCATTACTTAAAAGTTCTTTAGGTAATTGTCAATGCTCAAACACACCTTTTTATGCAAGCTAACAGCAGACTGGCAGAAAATACATCTAATACAATAGTCATGGTAAATTATTGTAGCAGTTCAACATAGCCCATAGAGTTTTTTTCTATTCCAGTTTTAATAACCATATTTCACAGTGAAGCTAAAATGCTCAAGGAAATATGAAAGAAGGAGCAGCATGAGTGCAGTGGTAAAGGGAGTGCAGAATCACCATCAAGGAAATTTTAACAAAAAGTCCTCAGTCTTGTATAAACTCAGAAAGGATTAGTAGATGGCAGAGGAAGGGACCAGGACAAGGCAGACCTGGATTCCTGAATCATGTGACACTGGTGGTTTTTTCAGCCTTTTATCTGAGCTGAAACAGATAATTTTAATGCTTTAGGGGTTTGGTTGTTCTTTTTCCTGAATCATTTCTTGCTACTTCTCGCTCCTAAATTTAGCAAAGCTCTTAACCAAGAAGATAAAGCTAATCAACCCACAGAATAAATATGGAATTCCTCTAAGTAAAATCCAAACGGTAGCATGAATTTGATTAATCTTTTTTTTTTCTTTCTGAACCTACTTGGTAACTAGCTAATACACTATGATATTAAAAAATAAGGGCAGAGCATATAAACAAGCAGTGATGAAGAGTGTCATCCTATTTAACAAAGTGTGGTTAATCTGTATGGCTTTAATCTTAGAGATTTCTAAACCAGATAATATGTTGGGAACGGTGCTTCTTTTGAATTGCCCAGTGGTGTTCACCTGTTCATTTCAGGGCTAACTTACAGGTGCTTTAGTGAGCCTTAAGTTCCAGCTGTTAGTTGTGGTGCTGCTTCATTTGCAATGAATTGTGCACTTACTAGCTGTCCTCCTTATCACTGCTTGGGCAAACAGCATGGGATTCTGCAAGTGAGAAACAGGGAATATGTGAAAAGAAAAAACAGCAATGAAAAAAATCATGTCTAGACACGTGCAACTTCAGTGTTCAGTTTTCATGGAGACAAAAACCATCCCTTTGAGTGAACGTGGGTGTGTGTATGTATGTCATGGAGCAAGAGTTTTACTCCTGTAGCTAAGTTTGAGCTGTGCTCTGTTTGGAGATCAAGGTTCCCATCTCTTGGTTATATGTGAAGAAAATAATATGTTACTGCATAAAACTGCTGCAAACTTTACTTTCTCTTTGAATAAGTGATTGATTTTACAAGGAACTCTGTTCATTAGATTTACATTTCTTTTTAAAGTAGATTCTTGAAGAAACTTAACATATTTTGACAGGGTTTTTATTATTCCAATTGATTTCATTAGAAACATTCAGGCACCTTGAATCTTCTAAATAATTTACATTCAGTGCAGAGTAACCATCTGTGTTGAAAATTCCTGGGGGTTTCTTTTCCCCTAATTGCTGGTCTATTTTTACCAATATTCCTAACTAAAGGTACATTATGCAATAAAACAGGTAACAATCTTTTTTCACAGTTTTATTTTTCTTTGAAGATCAAGTCCTCCATTTTATTCCTTAGCCATTGTAGTACTTCTCCCCTCGGTTAAATACATTACATATGTATCAACTCAACTGAAGTGCTGAGATGCACAAAAAATTCACAACCTATCTCCCTTTGAGCCATGAGGTTGTTATGAGATATGGTGCAAGAAATAATGTTTGCAGTGTGCACTGGTGGACTGGCCAAATTAGCACGTATTTTGCATTTGATTCATTTGCTTAAAATCTATATTTATATTTATTTCTAATAGTTCATGTAAAAGGATCTGGAAATGCTTATATTGAGGTGATATCTACTGTAGGAAATATAGTAGCTATTTTGGAGTGCCATTAAATATTTGCAAGAAAGCAGAGGAATGGCTGCTGCAGCAGAAATGACTGTGAGGCGGAGTCAAGCAGGCAGACAGTAAATAGTCCAGTCAAGGCAATTTTTAAGTACTTGAGAAAAAAGGCCACACATGATTGAAACTTAACTTGGACTAGACTGACAGGACATTGGGGATACAGTTACAGAGTTATGAGACAGAATCAGATTGCATTGAAAATGTGAGACTATCTCAGGTCATCCTTGTCTTCATCATGCAGAGTATAGGCATGAAGTGGTGATGTAGGAACCTAAGGTAAAAATTGCATGACAGTCCAATCCCATCATAAGGATGCAGTCCTGAAAAATGTGGGTGGGAATTAGATATATAAGGGGAATACCTAGCTAGGCATTTCCTAGTATGATGAGGATTATTAAAAGCACTCTTTAGGAGTTCTGTATAATTTTCATGTTTTTGTAGTACTAGTTTATAGTACCAGATGCTCCCTCAAATAATGTACTATTGACCATGTTGAAAAGCTTTGCAGAAGTTCATGGATTAAATAGAAAAGTTTGGAACTTTGATATGAGTTGATTTCCATTTCTCTTCTCATACAGAAATTTTCTTACTATTCAGAAAGCTTTTACTGACCTTATTTGTTGGTTAGTGAAGATAAAGATCTGTTAATTTAGAGCAGGGTTTTTTGGTTGTGAAATATGTCAATAGTTTATAGATATTGATTAAGAAGTTAGGTTGTAATAATAAGCAAAATGGTAATAAGTCTCTTGTAAATTTTTTGACAATGATATACAAATGCATTTTAATGCATTAGTTGGTATAGTTCAAAGCTATTTACATTTTGTATCCATTGCAGACCAAATAAAACATAAAGGGCAGAACTCAGTGTGCTTTGCTCTGTGTTTGTAATGAAGTAACTCCCCATGCTCTAGTAATCTGGTAAAAGGAACGGGTATTAATTAGGCATTACAAATATATTGTTTTTTTCTAAAGATGTTCCTTATAAAACAATTCGTGCCTGACTTCAGTCTGCTAAAACATCAGAGATAAAGTCACATACTTTTCTTGTGTTGTTCTTTAAGTGTCAGAAAGGGGAAGATACATATTTTAGTGTGTATCAGTGAGAAGAGGCTAGCTCTGTCTTTTCTGCAGTGTGACTTTAAGTAGATGAAGATAGAATTAAAGCCTCTACGTCTTTTTTGACTCAACAGTAGAGTTTTCTCAGCCTCTTTTCACAAGAACCATTCTACAGAATGCTACTTTTTGTGAGAGAACCAGGGAAATTTTTTGTTTCTTTTTTTATCTTACCAAATATCACTTGCAAGACTTTTCTGCCTATTTCAGATGGTCTTAGGTAAACCAGGTGCAATGCCAATCAAATATCAGAGCAAGATTTCATGATCACAGTCTCATGCATTTCTAGTTTATGCATAAGCATACTTGTGATTTCTGTAGAAATTTACTTCTTGGTACCTTGTGAAGTTATCTTCATAAAATCCATTATAACAAACTTCACCTACATCCAAACTGAATCTCAATTGAAACCATGTCACCTTTGAGAGAGCTAATAGAATATCTCTTTAATCAACTATTTATTTTTGTTATATTTAGTTACTGTGAACATGACTATGAGAAAGAAACTCTAAAGTGTGTAAGTTATGATGCAGAAGCTCTCTTCCCCATACTTAAGACAATAAGAAAGGAAATTGTGGCTGTATTTTTCTTTAAGTGGTAGATTTCCAGTGGAATTCAGGTTAGAAGAAGTGGTCATGAGGCAGTGACATTTCATTATTACAAAGAATCTGTAGGCTCTCATCATCTCAGAAGCATACAGAGAGAATTATTCTAAAATCTTTTTATTTTGAAATTCAAAATAAATCATAGAATCATAGAATGGTTTGGATTGGAGGATCTTTAGGGGTTGTGTATTCTGACTGCCCTGCTATGAGCAGGGCTTCTTCAACGGGAGCAGGCTGACCATACAACATGACCTTGGATGTTTCCAGGGATGGGGCATCTACCACCACTCTGGGCAATCTGTTAGTGTTTCAATACCCTCACTGTAAAAAAACTTCTTCCTTATATCTTATCTAAACCGACCCTCTTTTAGTTAGTTTTTACTCCTGGTCCTATCTCTACAGGCCCTGCTAAAAAGTCTGTCCCCATCCTTCTATAAGCCCACTTCATTTATTGAAAGGCTGCAATACAGTTTCCCTGAAGATTTATATATATCAGCATACAGAGCAGTGAGCACTGGCACCTACTAGTCTCTAGCCTCACCAATTTCACCAAGAAGAATGCAAGTATCATATCTGAGCCCTTAAAAATCCATGAAATGTAATATTATGAGCTGCTGCACCTAAGTAGGAAGTTGTTTGGAAATCTTATTCACATAATGATGTGTTGCCATTGCCTTCTTGCCATCTATGCAGGGTTTATTTTGTGACAGAATGCTTTACCCTGTGATTTCAGGAGTAAGCAAATGACAGATTCACCAACACGTCAATTGGATATGTCATGATGAAGTGTCCGTCTGTCCATTGTTGGTCTAGTGAATGATGATTTTCTCCATAATGACTTTTGAAAAATAAAAGACTTTTAATTGCTCCTGCCTGTTACTTTACAGGCAAGTATAGAAATCTTTTTGAATATATCCTTAACAGAAGGTCATTTTAAGAACAGTGCTTTTGTTCCAGTAGCTGTATTTTAAGAGATGAAGAAATTTTCACTTCAGAGATTTGTGCCCTCACAATAACCTCAGGGTGATTCAGGAACTTTAGCAGTTTTCTAAATTTTTTGCCTTAGAGGAGAATAACATCAAAGAGATTGTTCTAGAATCAGTTAGTGTTCTAGTATGTACAATTCACTTCATAAGTGTTATCTATTGGTTGTGGTTAGCTATTTGTTGTTGCAAAAGTTACAGATACTTAATCCAGTACTTCTTACTTGACATCTTTCTATGGATTTTGAGATGGATATTACTAAAAATGAAAGGCACAAGGAACACATAAAATTTGAGAGATGCATACTTTTCACTGATCTATTTATTTAGATTGTTTTATGTCTGGAGGGGTTTGATACATTAACTCTCTTCTCGACTCCAGTCATGAAACAGATACGCACCTTTGGATTAAATTCAATTACAACAAGTCATATTTTCTCTGAAGAGCCAGATAAGCTTTTCTAAAGGGATAGTGGCATTATAATGAGAAGTACCAGCATTTGCTATAGAGCACATTAATACCCACATCCTTGATAGCAATTTGGTAAGTGAAATTTTTGCAACTTCTTTGTTAGCTAGAGATCCGCTCACATGAAGAAAAATACATTCTAAAAGAAAAATACAAAAAATTTAGATAGAAACTGTTAGCACAACTTGTTATATCTTGATGCCTAACTGAAGGCACCAAAATCCATGTTTGGGAGCTGAAATATAGGATCCGAATGTCAGAGGTGTGGTAAATATGTAGGTAAATATGAAGGCAAGTGTTTGATTTCTATCTTAATGTTGCACATTTGAAAATTTCTTCCAATACTTGCAGTCAACTATTCAACCAGTTCCGTATGTAACACTGGATATTTTACAGCACTGCCAATTAAATCATGAAGGTCAGCCAAAATACAGGCTTGAGAAGTATCTACACAATTAATCATGGCAATTTACTTAATTCAGTTCTGCCTTATGCATTTAAGCACTTTGGGAAATTAATAGCTTTGCTGATTAGTGTAATAGAAACTGAAAAAATAGGTGTCTATTTTATCTTTGATATGTCTCTGCTAACACTCATTATAGTGCTTAAAACCTCTAGATATTTAAATGTCACAGCAAAAAATAGTCTTTTCTCACATGCACACTATTTTGCTTATGTTGTCTGCAAATGGTTATTGAGAATAAACTATGGAATTGAGATGAATTTTTATCAGTTCATGTAATTGTATTAGGAAAATATGTTTATTTTAGTATATACTCACTCTTGTCAGACACAATTCTGTACAGATGCATTCTTCTAAAAGACAAGATGTTTGCAGGCTTCAAAAAATGCATGTTAACACTGTAAGAAACCTGGTTTCTCAATTAGGTGACCTCAGGTTCTTGCTTTTTCAGTGCTGCAAAGCAGAGTGATATCAGGAATGAATTAGATAAACAAGAGGTGTGACTATACTTCTCAACCCTAGGCAAAAAGCTGACACACACTGGTATTTAATTACCAGTCAGGTTGCACTTTTCAGGACTGCCATCCCTGTTGGTACATTACATTGGTACATTTTGTAGTTCCACCTGTGGACAATTAGTTTTGACTGTCCTTGAAGGTTCCTGATACCAAAGCCTCTACACATGCAGGGATAAATCAGCTCCTAAAAACATAACCTGTCTGTGCTGAGTAATGCTTGGTTAATAGTGAAAAAGCAGACAGGGAACTGAAAAATCACTATCTTAACTATGAGAAGGGCAGTGATTGCCAATAAATACTAGCACTGCAACTCAACTTTAAAGTAATGTCTGCTATCTGTTCTTTAAAACAATAATTGATGAAAGTTGGTAATTTGTTTTCAGAAGAGTTTTGACTAGATCTGCTTCCAAGCTGAATTTCTCAGTTTGTGGAATTTTCCTGTCTAAAGGTACATACAATTTATGTATATATTTTTGGTGTCTTTTGCCTGAAAAAAAAGACATTTAAAAAAAAATGTTTAGGAAACTCTAACACTGTTCCATAAAGGAGGAGAGTGGTTGCATGGAATAGTTATCATCCACATTAGGAAAAATTGAATGCTGAATACTATTGAAAAAAAAAGGTTGATTTTTACATTCACTTAAGCTTTTAGATTTTCTGAGAGTTCAGAGACAATGGCTTAGTAGCTCCTTATGTAAGCAGCTCTCCGGCCACAGAGAGCAGGCACAGACTTTCTCAGGATTTTTCCTGAGAGAAGTAGAGAAGAGAATCAAAACAATTCTTATCTCTGCTCGTTGTTGTGCACATGTGGAATGTGTTCTGAAGATTGTTTACCCAAGGTGATTGCTTGATTGGATTCTGGTGATGGCATTTGGGTTCACAGCTGTGTCTGGACTCTGAGGAGAGAGAGTCATGGGTTTTCTAGTTAGTTAGTGAGAGCTCTTGCTACTGCAATATAGTGTAATATAAGTATAGTAAAATATACTATAAGATGAGATAATAAAGAAATTAATCAGCCTTCTACAACCATAGAGTCAATGCTAATTATTACCTGGCTGGGGGCCTGCAGCAACAGCTCCTTATTGTTAAAAAATTGCATTTTAACAGTAGTTTCAATCTTTCAATTATTTGCTTGTAAGTACTGGTTGTTGTTCTGCCTTTCTCCCTCTTTTGAATATTATAGTTTTTGAAGTTTTATTCCCTGTGTAGATTCTGTTCTATAGTTATGTCAGTTCTTACTAAAAATTGTATACATGTTCAATAGACAACTTTGCAATTTTAAGTCTGAAACAGGCTTCCAGTCAGTTTTTCACTAGTACAAAGACACAAAACTACAGAAAACCATCCCAATGAATTGTAAACATGTGTAGTCATAGTGAAAAACTAACCTTTTAATGTCTTCCACTGTTAGATACTTTTGGCATTTTATCCACTGTTTCATAGTCTTGGATGAACACTTGGACTATTCCCAAGTGTGCTTTTGAACACCCACATCTGAATAAAAGTGGGCAGTGCCCACAAGCTTCTCTACTCTTGATATCCACAGGAAGGAAAGGTGGGCATGCAGGACTCATGGGGGTGTCAGCAAACCCCAAACAGGTGGAAGATATGGATCATCACCCCACATACCATGTTTGCTTCCCAAGGGAAAGCAACACATCCAGCTTGTTCTGTTGTTTTCTTGACAGATGGTACAAATACTATCAGCTGATAACTGCTGGCCGGTGTAGTATTTTGAAACTGGAGATGCCTTTTTCTTTGCCATACAGCCTTGCTCCACTTTGCAGTCAAGCTGGATCCAACTACTAATCTGAACCTAATAAAACTTGGGAAATATAGTAGGTACTGTGAGGAAATTAAGTTAAATGTGGACAGCCTTGATTCAAAACCTAAGCAGCCATATGCTCCCTTATGACTGCAGGATCAAGGTAATAGTTTTGCAAAGTTTGCAAAATTAACATAGAAACCTAAGAGGATCAGATATTGTGGACAATGCAGTGTGTTTACACAAAAGTAAAGGCCCTGATTTGCCCAGTTTAAGTTGTGATATCAATATGATAACTAGTATCTTCCAAGAATGTTGGAGGGTGAATAGGATCAAGTATCTTTTTTAAAAGTAATATTTATGTGACTGAAGTGTTCCCCTTATAATCTATACTCCTTTTTACATAGCTCTACAATCTATTTTATTACTAATTAACATATATTTTTCTCATGTTTTATCTGCTCTGAAATAAAGCAGCATGACAAAACCTATGATTTTAATCATTTCATGTGCTTATCTTCTTTCTTAAAATGTATGCACACACAATTTAGTATCAGTAGATCATACTTTGTCGTCTTACTTTCAGCAGAACTTCTGTTTGGAATAATCAGAAAAAGTACTTAAATGTTGGTGATACATCAGTCAGTGAAACTAGCAAAATGTTAGACCTGCCCATGATACGTGAGCAGGATTAGTTATGTTAGTATTGCAGTTGTCAAATGTACTGTGGCAGGAATATTAACAACAAAACAGATTATTTGAATTTCATGAGTATATTTTGAAAAACAACTGTGAAATTGCTATCTCATGCCATAATTTTAAAACTTATAAAGTGCACAAATCTGACAAAAGCCAGGAACTGAGTCTGGGGTTTTGCAGCGTTATCGCTGTATTCGTGCTTTTGCTCTTTTGTTCTTCAAATAAGAAAGTTCTTTCTTGGAATAAGCAATATGTAGTTGTACATAGTGCACGTCTATTCATTGGATAATATAAATAAGATTGGAAGACTATCAATATGTTATCTCACCAATCCTCACCAGCCTGCCATAATTCCTGAATTACTATACCACCATTTCCAAAATGATAGTGCTTCCTTCAGGCAATTGTTTAGACGTTGGTTCTCCTATTACAAGATGTTTTCTAATGTCTATTGTAAATATTTGCTGTAATTCAAACATTATTGTAAATCATATTCAGAGAACACTTGCAGAATTTTTGCGCTCTTATTTTCTAAAATACTAGGTCTTTGATAAATTTATTTATATTTGCTCTTTTTTTCTCTCCGTAGAACAGATTCTATTTTCTTTCCACTATAGTTTGTAGATCATTTGGGGATGATGTTTTCTTCCCTGCAGTCTTTTCAGTTGTTCCACATCTTGTATGCATTACAAGTGGTTAGCAGTCAGCCTCAAAATCTAAGTGGGGCTCTACCAGTATTGAGCAGCATGGAGTAATTTCATTATGAGTGTTACCTAGTAGTAATTGTATACAATAATTTCTTTTTCATGGCATCACATTGCTGTTGACATATGTTCAGTTTCTGCTCTACCTTATGTTTCATATCCTTTTTCAAGGGAATGCTGTTTATGTGGTTTTCCTTTTTCAGAACTTTTGAAATAACGCTCAGCTAAATTGTGATGGAAGAAATTATTG
>VXBC01007493.1:175013-224325 GCA_013399945.1 Ploceus nigricollis
GGATTGTGTTCTCAGTTCACAATGTATTTTCATTTCTGCGTTGATAACATATTGAAGAAATATTTTACTGAAGGTTAGGGTGTCCATATCTTTGGATGTCTTTTGAGTATTGGCTTCTGACCTTTACTTCCTGTACCTCTTTCTCCCCTCCTCTTAATGCTTGTTTTTTACTTTAAAGAACTTCTAGCAGTGTAGTTTCAACTTTAATACATCATTTTATAGCTGGAAATTTACCTTAAGGCCTCAGACAGAACTTTAATAAAGAAGACTTTGAATTGACAGAAAAAAAGGGTGACTTTATACTGATAGAAAAGTTACTGTTTGTTTTAGTTGTTTTCCCTGGGGAGGTTTCTAAACTACTGGCTGATATGGAAACTGAGGTGTCCTTAAAAGACAGCAAAGCACTCTCAGGAAAGTGTTTGGATTGGAATATTCCTTGCTGATTTACTCAAGGCAAACTCATGCAAACTGTAAATAATAATCAATTACTCCATGTATACAGATCTAAATTAGCACTATATTTACTACCACTGCAAGTGCTGATAGTTCCTAGCCTACAAAAGTTTTGGAACAATAAGTATATATGTATGTTGGGAAGCAATAATTTAGCTGGAAAACATTACAGGCCATCTATTGGTTTCATTAACTGGGGAAAAAAAAAAAAGCACATCTTTGAAATAAATCAAGATATGTCATGCTAGAATGTAGTCAGCTGAGACAATTACTTCTGTGGTTCCCAATTTGGTAACAAGAAAACACATTTCATTTAGAATTTAAGAAGAAAAATAAATCACTTACTGTTGGGGAAAATAACATCAATGATATTATATGCACAGACTATGTAAAACTAGACACAAAATCAAGATTTTTGTGAGTCAGGAATATTAGAGTACAGACTGCCTGGCGTTGTGACCAGAGAACTTGATTTCCAAGATTTATTCCAGCAAATACCATGGCACTTTGATCTGTCTGACCTTGACACTCGTCTGACTTTGCTAATAGTGATACAATGGATATATCTTAATATTCAGACTTAACAGAGAGTAGCAGGTCTTTCTACTTTCTGACTTGCTGATTTTCTTCCTTATGGAATTTCATAAGTCCACTTATGATCTCCTGAAATGGAGGCAGTAATAATACTGATAATATTGCATATCACTCTCTCCTGCAGTGACACCTGTTTACTTTTCCATCCCTGCTGGCACTGTTCTTTCCACTTTTAGATGTTATTAAGTCAGCACTCTGTACCAAACCATTTTGTGGACTGAACTGGCTCCTCTGCTATACCTGGCAGATCTTCCCTGGTGTAAAGCTTAGACCAAAACAGCGTTTTTCAACTGAGCAGACAGTGAGTTGAGAAGTTTTTATCTTCCCTTATTTAGTATGCTGCATATCTATTCCCAGCAAAGTGATGAGCTCTATGTAATTGAAGTGTGTTAGCTGAAGAAGATGTTGCAGGCTTGCTGAGAAGACTTTAGGGAACTCAGAACTGGAATAAATTCACTAGGAATGCATAAACAAGTACAGAAAGGAAAAAAACGGTCAGGTCTTCAAAAAACAAAAGTAAATCTTTAAGATTAGTTTTGAATATGGTTAATGGGTTTTTTAACTTATGTTCTTCTAAAGTTCAAAATATATTTGGAAATAAGTTTTCAATTAATCTTTTTCCTTGATTGTTTCCTCCTTGAGGATGTGTTTATTTGTGCTCATGAGTCCTACCTGCAGTTGTTCATAATAATGCCTACCTTGTGTGGCTGAGCAAACATATGTGGGCAAACTTAAAGATGCCTTCTGATTTCCTTGACTGTCTAAAGAAATACAGCTAGAAATTCCTATTGCACTATCATTACATTCCATAGTGCTGCTGTCTCCAAAGCACTGTCACCTGCACAGCAGGTATAAACCCCTTTCTAGCAGCATCAAAAACAAGTGGAAGAATTACTAGATACAGAAATATAATTTTCTTATCTCTTGAACTGATGAATGACAGCACAGATATATCCACAGCATGGAGCAAGAAATTGCTACTTTCAAATGGAGCCATGCCACTCTGAACAGATCTTTTGTCTCCAAGAGTATCAATTTCATTTGTACTTATTGACCTGCAGATTTATTTGATATTATTCTCTCTGTCTGATAGAGTTTCTGCTTGAAAATGTACAGGCAAAATCACTCTGTTGGCATCCATTCTAGGAGCATTATTCTCTGTTACTAGTGTGTCAGGAATGCACTTTCTAATTTGAGTAGTACAATGAACAAAATAAACTTTAAAGTTCCATAAAGATATGAAATTTCAGGTGACATTCTGAATAGAAATTCTATATATCTGTATGCTCACGTTATTAACTACTATTTACTGATCTGTTTCATGTTTTTTCAGTTATTATGGGTCTCCCCTTACAGTCTCTGTAATGAACTCAGAGCTACCTTGACTGATGTGGACATTGCAGAGTTATTTCATAAGATTCCAAGCATTTCACTAGGACGAACAGAGCTTTTGAGCCATAGATTGATTTGTCCATGTGAAATGTCTCCATTTCACAAAAACTTGAAATTCGTGAGTGTCTGTGGTGGAACTCAGATGTATAACAAATGTATAGTTTTTGAATTACTAAATTCAAATGATTTCAGTATTGTTAGTATGAAATTGCTGATATAAAATATAGGATCTTTTTAACAGGAATATGTTTAGAATTATGTTGGTACATCAGTGAAAATTTTGAGTTCTGTTAAAAATATTTTCTTCCAGTCAGAGAAGCATTGCAAGTGTTCTGAAGTGAAATTTGGATTAATCTCAGCTCCCCTAGTTTTTTCCAGGTCATCTTTTCTGTTCCTAAGACTCTAGCATTTTTTAATTGCTCATATTTTTCTGGGTTTGGCCCTATGGCAAACACTTTCAGCAGTGACCCTTTCCCAGAGACACATTATTAAAGTCCTGTCTTCCTTGAAGAACTTGAGAAATTTTATTACAGATTTTGATAGAGATTGCCTGTTATCTCTTTCATTTTTATTGAAGGGATAAAAGTGATGTCAAATTCAATATTACTAAATGCTGCATAAATGTTAGATTTTACAGTGAAATTATTATACATTGCTGCATTATTAATCAATTTTTAGAAGAATATGGGTATCTCATGGCTGCTGTTTGACTATTTTACTGTCATTATTTCCTATATCAGCAAATTTAACTGCCTAACAATGTCTGCTTTCAATTATGCTGGGGAAATTTCTGAAGATTTTTTAAGTGAAATATTTTCTGAAATTTTCATATATGTGAGCAATATTGTTTATGCTAAGCTGCTGTTGTAAATGGGTGGACTAAGATGATTTTTGAAAGTATGCTTTCTTTCAAACCTGCAGTTACCAACATCTTGTCAACATACCATCTGTCTAAATATTTTCAGAAACATGATTACAAATAGTTGCTATGTTACCTTTTTTGTTTGGCAAGTGGCTGCAAGAAACAATGGCTGAAGTGTATTGTCAGTTTTGCCATTTTTTACAGTGAGAATAGTAAGTTTCTCACAGGAAAAAAGTCACAGAAAGGCTTCTTCCCCAGTTCTTCTCCATAGTACGTGGTGTTTCTTGTGTAAATATCAACTTGAATGATATATACCCTGCCATTTGGAGATCATGCTGGAGTGTGAATAACAATGATGATATACTCACTATAATAAATGAGCTGTTCAAAACAAGTGCTAGGTTTTACATCATAATATTGAACTTGGTTCAATTTCTTGTCCTCAGAAAGCCAGAAGTAATTGAAATGCTGTTTAGTTCTTTAATTACATGGATTGGTGACAAACTCATTAATATTTAAGTGTTTCAGCTTTTACCTACCAAATGGATAATCTACAAATTCTAATGCATGGAACTAAAAATTTCCAGGCTAAATAGATTTAAGCTATGAGTTTTGTCCTTAAAGCTGATTAAGTTAGCACAATACAACTTCTGAAGGTATAAAATTAATTGATCATGGAAACAGGAAGGCCAAGGAATATAATCTCTTAAGACCAAAACTCTCTTAAACTTTCTCTTAAGACCAAAACTGTTCTTTGGACATATGACATAATGCCTTTGTATTACTTAATTCATTAAAATGAAAAGTGTGTTCATCTCATAGCATGAAACAGAATTTTTGTTCTATCTTTTTCATTGGTGCACTTTTTTCTGCTTTTCCCAACTTCCCCATTCAGGCTGACTATGGGGTTTGAGTGCTTTTGTGTTGGTTAGAGAGGAATCTCTTATTCCTTGTGTTAAAAATGTTACTATTTTCAAGTTAAAACCATATTTTAAATATTAAAAATATGAAATACTTTAAGGTGAAAGCTAGCCTTATGATGAAGAAATATTTAAAATATGGTTTATGATCTACTTCTCATAAAAAATTCTTTACCATTACAAATGTGTTCCTGTATTATGAAGTAAAAACTATTCACCAAGGATTTCCCACCTACTTGCTGCTAATGTTTACTTAAAACTTTTTCTTAAAATATATTTCCTTTTGAGTTTGATTTCATCTGGTGATTTTGAAAGTAATTTTATCAACAATCACTGACAGCTTCTCTGACTATTTCTGTGACTATCTTTGAGGGGTCCTTTTCTGTTGTGTATTTTTAAGTTAGTAAGAGAGGGTCTTAATCCTCAGAAAGGATAAGTCTTGCATAAGAGAAATCCATTTTTCATCCTGCTAAAACTGCATCTGTTTTCTTTTTGATCCCAGAAAAATTATTCTGTGGAAAAAATACCTGCAAAAGAAGAGCTACATGAAATGTTTAATGCAGCTGCTATAGAGAACTCACACTGGAGAATAATAGCGACTGAAATTAATCCTCTTTCAGTGCTTCCTGTACTGCAAAGTGTAAGTTGAAGCCATTTGGCTATTCTTTATTCATCATTGCATTAAATTGAGGAATAAATAATTAATGTGTTTTTCTCCTTAGCATGAAACAGGGTGATAACAAAGGGAAAAGGAGCTCAGAGATGCAGAAAGATGATTTGAAATGCTAATGAATTTTGCAGAAAAGATTTGTCAGGAAAAAGAGCAGTGTCACAGTAGATACATATTGCTTGAAGAAAAATGTGAGGCTCTCAGTGAAAAGATCTTAGAAAGGACACAGAGAAAAGTGACAGAGTGGCACTGTACAATCCTGTGTTTCTGTAGTTCCTAGAGAGATGGGCACAGATAATTCAGAGAAAATAGACGATATGACTCAGCTCACTTTTAGAAACTGATAGGACTGGATTTTACTGCCACAAAAGCCAGTGACAACCATAGTGTAACAGACTAACACAGAATTTTTCTAACTCAAAGAACAAGATATTATAAAAAGTTCTGTGTGACAGAAGTTGCTTATTTGATTATGCTCATATTATCTTAGATGATGCTGCACTACAGCAACTGTATAAGACAAACACATTAAACATGTTTATACCATATATATAATGACAGGTGTATGTCTCTTTTTTATATATATATATATATATACACACACACGTACACACCTGTATACATCTACCTGTATATCATGATTGTCTATAGTGTTTCTTCAGTGAGCCAATTCTGTGGTTAAATGCTATGGTTTAACAGGCAAAAACTGAATTATGTTTTATGCCTATTGATGCTATTGCTCATGCATATTATTTTTTATTTAAATCTTGGTTGGTCAAATGATGTACGTTGAGGTTATTAAGTGATAATTGATTTTTCATTGAAGTTGTTATTTTAATTTCAGTACCTTAGTGTAAAGAGTGATTTTTTTTTAAATTATTATGACCAGATTTAAATATCCTTTCAATAAAAACATTAAATTATGAACAGAAGGGGTCTGAGTGGCAATTATTTTCAGAATAAAACCGCATTTTTAATTTCGTAGTAGGGTGGCATCGGTGCATTCATTTAATATTACATGGACTATTTTTTCTTTTAAATCTACAGTGAATGTAAATATATAAAAGTGTGAATAAATGCAAATGAACAGCACTAGTGGAAATGTTTGGCATTGTTCTAATAAACAGTGACTGAATTACAGAAAATACAAAATTTTTAGTTTCAGGTTATTTGCCTATTCATTATCTCTTCTTAGTGGCTGATCAATGCTTCATCCTTCAGGTTGTTTAGACTTGCCCAGTAGTCTTCAGATCTTTGAAGCAGAGCACTTGAAGCTGAACACTCAGTTATAGGCTGAATCAATATTTTATCAGCTCAGTAGATGTTCTTATGTATAAGTACATATCGGAGAATGTTTTGTTTTTTAGAACACTGAATGTTAGTGCAAAACCACAATTTTTTTCCCAAACTATTTTTAGATAAAATGAGCTTTGGATTTTGATGTGGTAAAAAATAAACTGAACCTTATCCATGAAGCAATTTGTCTCTGACCCAGTTTTCATAGTAAATTAAATTAATTTTTCATGCTGAAATGACAGAGAGCTTGTGATTACATAGCTCCATGCATTTGTAGTACCTTTTGACCTTGCCTTTCATTAATGCAGCTATTTCACTTACACTTACTCTGACATTCAGCAACTATGAAGTTATCCTAAATACGATTTAGAGACTTTCTTGGAAGGGACTTTGGAGGACATGATAAACCTGCTCAGTCAGAGCAGCACTGGGACTTGTACACAGGAGTTTTGAGTCCATTAGCAGGGATTCTACAACTTATTTGGGCAGCTGGGTTCTGTGTTAAAGCACACTCCTTTAGAGGAATTCCTTCTCTTTGCAATTTCCCCTTCTGCAGCTTGTGAGTGTTGCCTCTACTCCTTTTGCTGTGCATTTTCAAAAAGACACTGACCTTTTCCCATGTACTTTCTGCATAACCATCTACTTGGTAATTGAAAACTACAATTTTATACCTCTTTAACCTCCTTCAGACTGAACAGATGCAACTCCCTTCACTTCTTCCCATATGATATATTGTCATCTACTTAAACTCCATGATACTGATCCACTGGATCCTTTCAGCTGTTTGTATTCAAGTTTTCCTCCCAAACCAAATGGTTCAACATGAATTTCTGGTAGGACAAATTAAGTTCACTGAGAAAAGTACTGCTCACAATTGTCCTTTAAACAGGAAAGTCTTTCTAGGTCCTCTTTGTTTTTTAGCTTCTACCTGAAATATGCTTTGTCTCTGCAGGATTATGAATTATATATAATAATTTGTCATGGTTTTTGCATTTTGATTCCCTTTGGGACTTAAAGGCATGGTGCCTTTCCTTATTTTAGTTCATTAGCAGTATGGAAGTGTCCCATGGAACTGAGGTTTGTGAGCTAAAGCAATGTCAAACTGTCCTGTGACAGTGGTTGGGATTTCAAGCGCTGAGTTGCTGACAAGCAGCTCTGAATTTGTACCAGGCTGAATCAGGCTGCTTAGCAAATGAAGCTCTGTAGCTGGCACAGTTTATGATTTGGCTATACTAATATAATTTTATATTTTATATCTTCCACACTGAAGCAAATTTATGTCACTCTTACTTTTTCCTATCAGAAGCTGCTATAACAAAACTTAGCCTAGTAAAGAGACCTCATTTCACCTTGCCTCAAAGCCCAGTGCTGCAATTAACAGTACAGAACTAGGTGTATAATACATAGGCAGTGATATAAAAAAGTGTACATTTGTCAGTAGATATAGTCAAAGACCTTCCTTATTCAAGGCCCACCTTCTAAGCATGAGAAAATTAACATCAAGAAGTCCACAATCCTTCTTCTGCGCATCAACTTTTAAATTCCTTCTGCTATTTTGCTCATTTGCTATCAGTGCTTCTCTATAGCCAAAGGCTGCTTGGGAGGGTGCTTCCTTTTATGGGTAGAAAATGGTCACCACTTTCACACACATCTTTTTTTTGCCCTTTTTCAGGGTATCTGAGGACCTATAGATAGCAAGAAAAAAGTGACATCTAATCTTTTAACAGTTCTCTTTCCAAACCTATGAGTGAGGCTGGTGTAACTGCAGAGACCCTCTGTGGTACTGCCAAGCATTGTCCTCACCAATCTGAGTTCCCACAGTCCACATACCTGAAGAGATTTCTCAAAGAATCTTCACAAGCTTAGCTGTTACAGTGGCTGTTCCAATGGAAAGTTGCCAACATCAGAAGATGGATTCCCAATAGGCTGGATCCCAGTAGGTGGAGTAGAGCTTCAGGGTTTTTCAGCTGGGATCAGCTAAAGGATTTAGAGAATTTGAAGAAAGGATTGAGTTAGATTCAATTTCTACCTAATCTGTACATTGTTTCTATACATGAAAAAGGTGGTATGGAGCATTTTTTGCACTTCTGACATTGAAAAGTCATTCTTCTAGGACAGAATTTCCTCAGAGGTGGGGTTTATATGGGAATATTCAATCAGCGTGGTTGCATTATTTCCTAGAGCAGCTAGACTGTATGAAATTGTTTGACTGCCAGCTACAAATTTCTAGAGGGTAGGCTATTCTCACCTCTAGCACTAATTTTGGCAGACTCAGCAAAGGATGAAATATTTTTAGGTATGGAACTTAACATGACATCTCATTCCTGCACAGAGCATTAGAGCATGGAGCTTACAGAAGAAATTTGTGTGACTGGTGTGTCTTCTCTCTCCCATGGATAAACACAGCTTCAGCTCAAACCTGGTGGTTTTTGAACACAGTGTTTCCCTGAAAATAGGTGGCTAATGAAGAGAATATTGATAACTGTAAGCTCCCTGCTGTGAACTTAGAAGTAACTTTTGGAAGAAATCAGGCATGCTATTAGCTCAGAAAGTCTCTAAAATATTCACATTAAGAAAAAGAACAAAAAGAAACTAACATTGAAAAGCATAAAGTTAGTCCCCAGCCTGCAAGTCACATATAATTAGAGATAAATTTAGCCTTTTTTGTATTTTTCATTTTGTTACTTATTCACATTTCCACAAACTAATAGCATATGTGAAAAAATTTCTGATTAAAGATGGTATGTGATCTATGTGTTTTAGATAGTCACTGCTTCTTTTTTCTTGTCTGTGACATCTGAAAAGTCTGCTAAGTGTATTGTTTCACTAGCTACATTGATTTTTTTTTAATCAATCAATCAAATAATAATGCTGATAAAAATTATAGCTAATTTGATAAAATCCTCAGGCTGCAGTGGATATTGTCAGTAGATTATTAAATTTCTTTGATTGTTGCTTTTTTTTTTTAACTTTCCTTTGATTCTAATAGTCTGTTTTAAATTACATCACCTGAAGTGAAATACACATCTCTTGCTCAGACACCATCTCAAGGGTTGTTGAGAATCTGTCCTTCAAGACAATAGCTATTGAGAATGAATTCTTCACTCCTTAAATCACATTCATCTCCAGGGAGACGGGAGATAACATCACATTTCTGTGTCAGAGGATAAAAAAACACAGTTCTACAACCTCCAGTCTGTACAAGTCTTCTTTGCTCTCCCTTTGACAGCACAGAACGTGTGTATTGACTTACTGCTCATGTTCTGACATTGGGTCTGTCCTGACAAGGTGCTTGAAAATTATGCGAGGTTGTACTGCGGACTAAATGTGCAAGAGATTAGCTACCAACTGCCCAGGTTTGATAAAAGCAGAAACTGTCCTGAACCTGACTCCTGGTTCTCCTAAAAACATTTCTTCCTTATCACATTAAGCTAAAATGCAATGAAATTGATCTAAATGTGGGGTTGACAAGCACACCTCAGATAAAAAGTAAGTAGCTATCAAAACTTCCAGATCTGTTTGGAAGTCATGGATCAGCTGGGTTTTATTTTGCGTGAGGAGAGATTGCTATGTTCCTTTTCTTTTAACCAAGGTACTATGAGTCGTATTTATATCCCCTGCTGCATCAAATTAAGCAGAAACAAAGAAAATGTGCTCTACTTCATCAAGCCTCTTTGTCTGCACTTTCTCTTCAAAACTTATCACTGTCATATCCCCTGACAGCACACCTCACACTAGCAGCAGTTTATCAGATCTTTTAATATCATTCAAAGGAAAGCTGGATTTACTTAAAGGGGCAAATTAAAAATTGCTGATTTAAAAATTGATGTATTTTATTAATTTGTAAAATTTCTCTTCGTTACAAACAGTGTCTATTATTGTTTCATATGCTGCATGTTTTATTTTGGGTTTTCCAGATTCTTTGCATCTTCCAAATGGTACTGGAGCCCACACAGCAAGAAAGGAGTGACACAGTCTTTAAAGGGAAGATAGGGAAGTAGGCCCTCTTCTAGAAAAGTAAGTAGAGGAATATTTTCATGGTGAACTGAGAAAAAAAAAGAGTATAGGCAAGGGTACAAAAGCTGAGGCAGAGAAGTAAATTAAGATATTGGGAGTAAATGAGTAGGGCTCAAGGAACTTATTGTGAGAGAAAAGCGTGAAGACTAGAAGAAGAGAAAAAGAGTAATTGTAATAAGGATGAAGGTATAACTTTGGTCCCTGTCCTGCATCTGTGGTAGGAACTGCGGGGATGGGTTTTGTCCTTATAAGAGTATTTGCACCTCTCCAAGATCCACATGGAAGTTGGGATCTGGGGATGTGTGGCTTTTAGGATAATTTGAGCCCTTCCCTCTGCAGGGTATTGAAGTTACTTTCACCATAATTAGGAGAATGGGTGGGCAAAAGAAATACTTAGCCTCATCTCTATGTGCTCAGGAAAACAGTCAAACTCTAACATGACTCTCATGTCAAACCATTGCAGTTTTCAGGGTTTTTTTTGTACATCATAGAAGAGTAAGGTTTCCTGCTGCCACTGACTAGCTGGTGTCTCTGGTGTGAATCAGCATGACTATGAATTCTAAATTATTACTTTCTGTGAGTATGGCATATTCTTCCATTTGAATATATGCAAGAATATAGCTAAAATATAAAACAAAATTTTAAGAAGGTAGAATTTTAAGGAAAGGATACTGAAGTAACCTGAATTTATTTTCTCTGTTAGCCAGCTTCATTGTGCATTGCCATTTCAGTGGTCCTGGTTTCCTCAGATGAGTCAAGTTGTTCTCAGTTTTGAAGAGCAAAAGAGTAATTAGATTAGTCAGGTCTACAGATCAGTTGAGAAGAAAAGGTAGATAAATTGTCAATATAATAAAAGATTAAATTAATTGCTGAAAAATCCATAATAATGCATGTTAGATGCTATTTGTAGGCACTGTTGAATTCTAAATGATGATATACTGAAGTATAGAGATAGGAATGATTGTTTCCAAACCAAGGAAAGCCTCTAGCACCAGCTCTTATTGAGGCAAAGATAAATATTAAGAATGAAAGGGAAATAATCCTGAAATTAATTAATCAGTAACTATGTTTAATAAATCGTACATGCTTTCACTGGACTATTGTATGAAAGTTTCATAAATAGACAAAATATAATAGAAGTTTCCTTTTTGTGCTTGAACATATAAGGAGCTCCTTAGAGTGGAGAAATTGCTAACAAATTAAATATATTTTAGGAATTTAAAATAGCCAACATTGTAAAACAGTATACTGCAGATGGGAAATAAAATTTTTCTTCATTTTAATGAACTTGAACAGTAATGAAAATTAAACTTACAGTAGGAAATAAGATTAATTATGAGAAATGCATGATACTGTGTACCATGCAGAAGCGAGAAGTGAGTAAATGGAATGGAAAAGAGCTGTGGTTTGGATCCCTTTTCAAGCTGCTCTCAGTTGGACATCACAGAACACTGTTTTGGCACTAGTATTTTATGTTTTACTTGGTAATTTTTGAAGGACCCTGAGACCAAGCTAGTTTCTGACTTCATAGATAAATCTAATAAGGAAGAGATGTCCTCAGCTGGGCAGGAACACAAACTCTGAGGCAGTCACTGAGAATCCTGACACATACACATCAGTTCTGCAGCTGTCAGTGGTGAGTCCGGGGTGCAGCTTGTAGAGGAGAGAGGGGTAGAAAGAGAGGCAGATCATCAAAGGGGAAAACAACTAGAACAAGCAGCCACAAATTTTTGTACAAAATACAGTAAGTGTCATCTTCTTCTGGATGTGAGAAAGAGCCAGTTTAGTGGTGCATGAACACACCTGCTTTGTTATGATGCCTTTGATCTACACAGTATCATCAATCAGATAAATTCTTTCTGCTGTCCTTCACAAGTGCTCAAATTACTCCATAACAGTATAAAAATATGCATGAATTTTCTCCTCCCAGTCTATTTCTGAGTAGTTCTCAGAGAAAAAACAATTTCTAGTAGGGTATTGTCATTTGCCAAGGAAGAAATCAAAGATTAATTGTTGTACTAAGTACCTGTTCCCCACTTTGCCCTTTCCTGAGTCACAACCCACCTTATGCATTCCCTCGTTTTTCAATCTATTTGTGCTTCTTGCCTGTCACTGAGAGCTGCCCCTCAATATCTTCTGCTTTTAATCTTTTCCATCCTTATCTGTGTCCTGTGGTCATTTCACCTCAGTTGTACATCTGCAAATCAAAGCAATTTGGTATGCCAGCAAAACAAAAGACCTGTTTTCATGCATGCACACAGCATTGTGAAAGCCATAGAGAACTCATGGCTCCCCCACCCTTAGCACAGTCCTTAGGACTGCATTAGATCACAGTTGATCTAAAGAGATTAAATTCATGCTCAATATCATTCAATGGCCTTTCAAGAGCATCATACACATCAGCTGACTGAACCTTACTGCCCTACCAAAGTAGTCTGTTTTAACTCTTCTGCTATCCTAGAGGAACAAAACAGACCTGCTGCCAGCCACAGTACATCAGTAGCAGAGCTCAGCTCAGAACAGTGATGTTTTGGCAACAGCTGACTGCAACCACCAAATTATATTCTCTCCTATATGCAAACCTAGACTCCAGGCAGGGCTTCAGCTGAGACCACGCTCCCCCAGCCTAAGCACAGATCCTGCACTACAGAAAAAGCTCTCTCCCTTTCCACATACCGACCACACTTTGCAAACATTAACTAATTAGTTAATCTGAGGTCCCACTCAGAATTGAGATACTTTTTTTAGCATCTGATTTAAAGCCAATTAATTAAGATACGTTTTTGGCTTATTAAGCTCATCATAATAAGGACGTTATTTTGATTAGTCTAACACTGCGCTCTCTCTCTTAATTTTTTTACTCTAAATTCATATCATGCTTGATGAAAGAGTAAAAATTGCTTATTGACGATTTCATAGTGAATAAGAACAGCAGGGGACAAGTTTGCACTTACAAAAGCAATTGTGTTTTCCCCTACTCTGTGATATCCAGAATGCTTTTGCTTGGTAGTAACTACAAAGGCCCACTTGTCCTCTTATTTACATCCAACACTGCATCCAGTTCAGTGGAATTTCAAAGCCCTCTGGAACATTCTCTCTAAGCAGACAATGTTTCTCTATATTTCTCTGCTCAAAAGCACCGAATTACATCATAAACAATACTTGAAGGGAAACTCACAACAAGTGTAACAATCCTCAGTTCAGGTGAGGAGAGAGCAGAGAGGAAGGATCTGCTTATCTATGTTCCCAGAAAGCTTAAATCTTAGATGCTGCTGAAAACCAAGCCCACTAAATGCCTATCCTTTTTTCTTTTTTGGTCCACTTCAATTCACTGTCCATCAGGTTTTTATATTCCTGTACTACTGATATAATAAGGTATTCACTCTGACCTGCCTTAGAATAAAGGATTTTAAAAAGCAAGTAAACAAGTAATGACCTCCAGAAAGCAAGAGTGCTTAAAGCAGATTTTTCAATGTAATCTTATTGACTACTAAGGAAGAAAAAGATTTTTTTTTGCAGCATATTTCTACTAGTCTGCATATACATTTAAATGGACAACTTTTAAGTAAAGTTCAACAAAACTTCCAGTCTCAATAAATTGATGAACTTGCTCCTTATTTTTCATTGCCTCATGTAACAATGTGGTGCATTTTTTAAGTCACATGCTACTTCACATTCCTCTACTGCTTGTTAGAAGGAAGTAATTAATGAGTACCTGGGAGAATTTCTTTTCTTAAATGTAGCTCTTTGCTTTTCAAAGTCCCAGACTTACCATTGGAGTATCTTTATTATTAGTCAAGATTCATTTATAGAGCTAGAGTTTGGCTATCTCATCTTTTCCCTTCTAACTTCCTTTTTATTATTCTGTCCCTTCTGTGAAGACACAGAGCAGGAGCTAAGGTTTCCTTCCCTTTGCTACTGTTCTCCCCTCTTTCTTCACCTTCCTTCATATTTCTCTGCATATTATTTGCCACCCTTTGAATGTGCAATAAACTTCATCTATCACTTATCCAGCAGGATATTCAACATACATACATCTTATATGTGTAACTTGCACATAACAGGAATCTTCAAGCAAGATGTGCCAATACAGCTGCTGGAAGAGCTATGTTACCATTAGCAGAACATTCACAAAACAATCATTACCTCTTGGACTTCAAGGAAAACTTTCAAAGTATCATTAAAAGACAAGCCTAAGAATCGAAGCCCATAGCTTTAATCCACCAAAAAAATCATATAATGAGATCAAGACTTTAGAATTTCCCTTGTGCCAAACATCACTCCTACCTCATTGCTGCATGGGAGATAATTACTTCTTTTTCTGTATTCTCACAGGAGCTACTGAACTTCTCTCCTCCTCCCTTTGCTAACATATCACCCTATCTTACGACTACTAACTCCTACCCCTTTTTTTTTCAGGCTGATGACTGATGATAATTAAACTGAGATCAATTTTCATAAGCTGTTTGAAGTGTTTTGTTTCTGTTTCTGTTATCTTACCTGAAAAAAGTCTGTGCAAAAAAGCTTGCCTATTTTTTCCATCTGTATCAACTACTCTAAAAAAATACACTTTTCCATTCAAACTATGATCATCACATGTTTTCTACTAATGGAGAGGCTTTCACTGATTTTGGAAGCAACGAGATGACATTTTTTGCCTTCACGTAGTTATGCCCATATAAACCAGGACTGTTCAGTAGGATGCCAGCAACATAATTCCACTTGGTCTCTCTTTTTCCATTAATACTTGACATAACCTCTAAAGATTTATTTGCCATCTGGTCAATGAGTAAGCTATCAGAATACAATCTGGTATCTGGTTTGTAATAAACTGGGCAGTCCTGCAATACTCAGTGGATCTTAGAGCAAGACTATGACCTAAAAAAAGGAGAGAGGTATATTGTGGGCACAGGTATGAAGCATCCAGTCATTACTGCTTTCTGTTGCATAAGAAAGCCTCAATGAAAATTGGGGTCCTGGAAAATTCAGCACTTCTTTCACCCATAGGCTATGTACGTATGTTTAAGCATGAATGTAGCATGAACTAACTTGACAGAAGAAGTGTTGAATGAAAGAATGAAATGTCTGTCTTGAGGTAAGTTGTAGCTTTGAGGAGCCATAAGTGTGAGAAGGTATCATCATGGTGGATTAGATTATGTCTGTAAAGCACTGTGAGTCATATGAGCTGAGCTCACTTCATAAGGAAACAAATAATAAAGACAACAATAAAAAATATCTATACAGTGAAATCCAAAAAATTCAGAATAATATCCTTGCCCCTAAAGCTTATTTGTGTGCATGTGCCTATGCCTACATTGCTTCTGGCTGGTTCCTTCTACAGCAGGGCAGCTATTTACCACATGGCTTACATGGTATCTTGTAGCCCTAAAACACAATTACTTTTATGTTCAAAGTGCTTGAAATATTGTGAGGAACGTTCTACATTCCACCAAAATGTTTTTATCACCTGGCACTGACTTTGTTTATGACGGGCTCTAAGGTTCTTTGGTTGTTAAGGATGGGGTGGTGAAGAATTGTACAAGGTGGGGAGAGCTGACAGTGTTGTAGTCTTATGATCACTCTTTTTCAGTGTAATCCCTGATGTGAATCATCCCCAGATGAAGTGAGGGCACTTTGAAGAAAACTGGTATGAAACATCCAGGCAAAGCCTGGGGGAGAAGGAACAACTGAACATTGCACTCAGCCAGAGGTCAAGCACTCAGGTTTGATTCTTTTCATTTTACCATTGCATACATCCTTGAGGTTTCACTGCTAAGCAATTTTTCAGACTAACACTTTTGAAAACAAAAGGTCACTGTGAGAAAAATCTATTGTAGTAAGGCTTTGCAAAAGAAGACAGGAAAAGGGCTGTATTAGAAAGAAAAAAGAAGATAATTTGGAGCACAGGAAGGAGAGCCCTATTCCTTTTGAAAGAGTGTAAATAGAAGACAGGAGGAAGAGCTGAAGAAAGAGACAAAGGTAAAGAGAGGACCAGGCCAAATAGATTGTATAAGAGAGATGTGCAAATAAGAGCACAGAAGGAGGAAAACCAGGCAAAATTAATCAAGCTGGGAGCAAAGTGGAAGCTAGCTGTAAAAGGTCACAGCAAGGTGTGCTCATGGGATTGAACAGGTTTTAAAGGAGGCAGGTGAGTCAATCTGCAAAAAAACTTGCAGATGGCTGCAAGAAGATGAGAATTTAATTCACAGGTGAACTAGGATAGAGTGAAAGCATCATGTTTAGGAGCAGTAAGATAGAGGTAGCTCCGGTGTTATTTTTTTAATGATAATTAATAAAGGTATCCTGGGTTTGAAGTGGGCAAAGTGAAAATGTTGGTAGTTAGCTGTAAGTAGTTATTGGCCTCATTTGGTCTTAGTACTAGCCAGACGTACCTGATACATACTCTGATGGCTTTCTTCCTCTCTTACAAGTTTTACCTTGTGGAATTCAAGCTATAGGTGATGTATGAGGTCAGGCACAGATGCACAGGGCCTACTCTCAGTATGATCTCTCTTCTGGGAGTGCCTGAAACCCAAGCTGAGACCACTAAAAGAGCAAGGGTAGACATAAGTCTTTAATTTTAAGCATCAAACTTTCAAGTTGCAGATGAGCTTAAGTCAGAGTCCTCTGATTCCACCTGGAGATCTCCACCACTTGGACAGCTCTGCTGCTCCCCAGAACCAACTTCTAATCACTCCAGCTGACCCTGCAGCATTTGCTAACATCGTTGAAACTAGTCCAAAGCCTCATCTGACTCTTCAAGCAAATGAAAAGAAAACAAAGTTTCTACTAAAAAGAACTTCCAAGAAGATGAGGGCATCAGGATGGATGGATGACTCAGTGTAAACACACCACCCTCAGAAATAATGCTGAAATCCCAAACTCATTGTAATCTTAGAGAAACACTGTTCAGCACAGGAAATTAACAGTACAATAGAAGAGGTTTGGATTAGTCATTAACTGGCTAGACAGATATATAACTTGATGACAATCTCTTCAGTCAGAATCACAAAACATATGGTCGTTTTATTCTCTTTATTTCAACATGTCAATCACAATTGTGAAAGATACCCATCTTCCACCCTTCTTCAAAATTAGTTTGGGAATAAGCATAGACACTGTGCTTTGTTTGGTCATATAGGAGATCACCACCCCAACTATAACTACTAGTTCATTTTGAGGACTATTATTAAAATGTGAAAGGAAGGTGAACTAAGCTATGTATAAGGAGAGGACAGACATATGGAAGTATTCCCAGGTAATAATAGGATTCACCCTGCCCACCCTATGACTGATACAATGCACATATTGTTTGTTTTGCTCCTCATATGCATTTGTCACACTAAATTGGATGACAGATCTGTTGCTATCTCACAATATACTCCAAACAGCCTTGTCTCCAACTCCTGTGTCAAGAGGCTGCATTCTTCATCACATCCTTTTATTACAAAAATAATTCAGCTATGTGTCCAAAGACACATCAAAATTGAAGGAAGTGGATTATTTTGACAAACAAGAGTTAACATTTGGCTTGTTGCTGGTTGCATGCAACTGCAGCTATTAGCAAGAAGTGCAATCCAACAAGAGCCGGTGTGTAGGGAGAAGCAGTTGATGCAGGCGATGCAATGACCAGTGCTGGGGTGCATTTCAGGGCATCTTTCAGTTCACTTTCCAACAGGAAGTGTCTTGTACATAATACAGTTTCTCTGTGATGTGAACCAAACCATGATACATAGAGCATGAAAAGGAGATTGATTTCAAAAGCACACTCTTGAGTCAAACTCAGATGTCAATGTGAACAGGCCCAATGTGTGCTGAGTGACTTCACAATGCCAATGAATTTACAGGACATAAGAACAAATATGAAATGGGATATAGGTAATTGAAGACAGGACGAAGAGAGCAAGAAGTTGTAATTGAGGCAAGGAAGCACAAAAATTCTTAAAGAGCAGCTGTCTGATACATAGAAAACTTTGCAAATGGCAACAGTTATTCCTGTTCTTACACTGCTGTTATTTTTTTTCTTCTGCATCTTGTGAGTATATATTGTAAGCAGAGAGGAGGATCTCTGAATCTATAATATACATTGAGCCACTGCCCAGAATAAAAGGATCCATGCAATGCTGGGATAAAAATTCTATCTGGTAAGATGCCAAAGAGGAAATTGTCTATTTTCTCTTTTCAAACACTTTTGCACAACTGAATGCCTTGACTCTGATGGAGTTTCTCCTGGCTTTCACTGTTTTAAGAAACAGAATATCCAAAAGTGTCTTCGTGTTAATGTCAACCAAATTAATACCTACCTTCTGTCTGTGTTTTTTTAGTTATGAGACATTCTAAAGCAACATCTTATTCTGTTTATAGTATAAACAAACACTGCATGGAAGTTAACTTTCATTTTAAAAATAATTTGAATGTGTTTCTGGCTTTTAAAATTAACTTTCCAAATTTAATAATGCACAAATTTTGTGCACAAATAAATTCTTCCACCTACTTAGAATCTGAGAATACAATTCATGAAAGAAGGTGCCATATAGGCCAGAAGTAATTATTGGAAGTTAGCTAAAATATGATTTACCATTTATGACTGAAATCACAGTCATTCATGGTTTCATTTAACTTTTCTATTGCTTAAGAATTTAACTCCCTTTACCATTTAATTTTGCATGTGTCAAAATACTGAACACTTAGAGTTCTACACATAGATGACAATACCAGCTAAATTCAAAATGCTTTTTTTGGTATATTCTCTTTCAGAGATGATAATCTTTCTTCTACATTTACATTACATACAGAGGGCACCTCAATCAACTGTGAAAATATATGGACTTCTATACACATTTTATGGCCAGAAGAAACAGTTGCACCACTACCTTTTGGTAAGCTATTTAATACAAAGGATATTACTTACTCATTGCTTTTTTAAATACCAAAGCACAATTTTGTGTGCTGCTGAGTAATACCTAGTGGGAACATTAACAGACAACTTTCCAGAGCTGTTGTGAAACCTCTTTTATGTAACTGTAATATAATTTAGCAATTTTAATTTATTTTTGCTTTGAGGAGTAAGTATCCATGTGACTGTACTCCACCTGAAATCTTCAATGCCTGCTTTTATGTCAAACAGAACATAGGAGAGGAGAAACTGTTCTTTCCAAGTACATATTTTATTTGGTCATTCTTATTTCTCATCTTCATTAATCTGAGGTTAGAATTTTTACCAAATATATTGGTGACTTTTTGATAGTGAAAAACCACACTAACTAGTATAAATAATGTTAAAATAAAATTTAATTCAATTTTATTGATAAGTCCGTTTTTTATAATACATGTCATTTCAATAGCATTGGTGATTTTCACATTTCTTCTGAAAAATTTTTTTTTCTGTCTTGTTTTGGCAGGTAAAAAATTCTTTGTATGAGATCAGTATTATGTCAGAAGAATTCTGACAGGACTGTGTTGAATTGTCAGGAAACTGTAACAGTGTGCTGTAAGTTTTATTAATCTTCATTATCTTCTAAAAGTTTTCTAATATCAAAAGGCCCATTCTAGATGATTGAAATGAAAAGTTAGCTAATGGTTGTTAGAGGTAAGTAATCCTTTTGCAAACTTTACTCAATCTTCTTTTCTGAGCAAAACTACAATGCTGTCTCTGCAATGCTCAGATTGACTTCTCTACGCCCTGAACTGCTGATGGTTATCAGTACATTCAGGGTACCAGTAACAGCACTACTGAATGGATAAGTTATTTAATACTCAAGACAATTCTCAAAGACAGGTCAAAATCATCTTAATCAAGGTACTTTTTCCATGTATTAGAGACAGCAGTAAAATGAACTGATAAGATCATTGAATCTTCCACATGTTTCAGGTAGCCTGATTATCTCCAAGTTAACACCTAGCATTTTGTTGGTGTTGGCTTTTGACCTGTTAGTTCATTTCTTTCCCTTTATCTCCCTTAGTACTCAGCTCTGAGAATTAAATTCATATTAGACATTCTCCATTCATAGGTGGTAATTCCTTCTAGTTAAGTCAAATTTCTCACTTTCTTTTTTGTTTATCTCACGTATATGTAACTAAATACTCCAGATCCCCTGGCAGTAGCTTTCCCAGTTTTCCAGCAGACCGTTTGGAATCCAACCAAAGCAGCATTTTGTTTTATAGAGCAAAGCATAATGAGTGCACTTTAAGTCCAAAAGGTGAGTTGGGTGCAGAGTGGCCCCATGATGCTCTGTGACTGACTGAGAGCATGGTTAGGCTGATGGAGCATGATTAGGCTGATGGAACTCATTAACTGTAGTAGCAGAAATGTAATAAAACAAAAAAGAGTTCGCCCCAACAATAGCAAGTGCTCATTTGAATGATAAAAACCTCAAATGCTCAGTGATTTGTTTTGTTCTTTATATTAACTATTTTGACAGGTTAGGATGACTTAAGATAGCAAATAAACCAATGCTTACTGTTTTCTGAAACTTGGGAGCTACTGTTATTAAATAAAACAACTTTCCAAATACTTTCCTGCATAATAAAAGTATAATTTTCAACAGATAACATAGATCCATGTGTTCTGAGGGGCTTAGACTTGCTTATAATTGCCTAGAATCACACTAGTAATATTGATGCATTGACTTAACTATAAAATTGAATGAAATTTTATTCTAACATTATTTACACTAGTGACTGGGTTTTTTCACCATCAAATTTGTACTTCCTATATGACTTAAAGATCATATATAGCAAAAAAATCACCTCTTTTTGACGATACTCTGGTTTCTTCTAGTTCCATCCTTCTGTTATTGCAAAGCAGGAGTCTCTTCTGCCTTTAGAGATAAAAGCTGCATGCATAGCATCAACTGACACTTGCTTTAGTTCTACTCAAAGTTTTTTCATCACTGATGGTTTTTTGCACCATCTAAGATAAAAATTCTGCTCTCTTTGTAGTTAATTCACGATGTAAAATTTCTAGGGTTTCATTAATGTGGATGAATTGTTGAATCAAATTTAGGTGTGCTGAGTTTTTTACTTATTTCACAAATATTTATAACCATATATTACAAATACAGGGATTTACATTACATATGTTCACATTTGTGCAGTATTTAATTTTTAAAAACCCAAACCTATCCAGACTACACATTTTATCACGTATCTGGTGACTGTTCCCAACAGTGCTATCTCTCTTCACAGAAGATCATAAATTTGTGCAGTCATTGTGTTCCTCATCATTCTGTGGTGAAATAAATCCCTCTCTTCCATTGCCCATCTTCTCTAAAAGTATGGAAAGATCCACTGGGGAGCCAGAGAGCTGCTTAAAGTATGACTCACACATAAAGATGGGTCAGTCTTTGGTCTGACTTTGGAGGAGAGTTAGAAAAGTGAAAGAGGTGGGAATTTCACTTACTTTCATTTGCAGACTTCTGCTTTTAAAAAAATAAGAAATACTAATGTGAAACAGACAATCACTGTTTCAAGTTATGCCAGGAATTTTCAAATTAAAATAATTTTAGGATTTACTTTTATAGTAAAAATAAAAGCAAAAACCTTGAAGCACAAAAGTAATGTACTCAGTCTTATAATTAATTAAATATGATTGGTTTATATGTGCTCACATATTAGTATTTATATGTTTATATACATAACTGGAAAAACAGCTTAGTAACTATAGAAAGGATATAATTAAGTCAATTTCTTAAAGTCAATATTGTTGTACTAGGGCTTGTGGAGCAAGGGAAAAATCAAAGACTGCTCAGGTTAATTTTTTTACCTGGTAGAGTTTGACTCCTGCAGATGAGGTTTTGGTTAGCTGTGGGCTTGTTTCTGGATGATGATATCATGCTTTGACATGCATCTTTAAAGACGGGACAGCACAAGTTAAATCCTTGGTGCAAAGTATCTAAAATTGATGTTGGTTTTTCTGAAAATATGCCCGATAAATAATTATCCTTTATTTTTGCTGAGTGCAAAGAGTGCAAGTCTAGGAAACCGAAGTCTCAATCACATCTTTGTGTCTTCAAGTTCTATTATTAGAAATTAATCATTGACTTGCAATGAAATACCACACCTATGAGCTTGAAATTTTTCCACATTCTTCTTTAGCTTTTTCTTGGTCCTTCCTTTTATCTCCCATACACAGATGTATTCTGCTCTGAAGACAGTGAAGAAATTCCTTAAGTGTTTCTTTTCCTACCCACATTTTTTAAGTTCTGTGGAAAACTCATGGGGTAAATATGCTGAACTTTCTCTCAGTCTTCTGATTCAGCATCACTTTGCATGCCTTCACAATTGTTTCTCCTCTCTCTTCTGTATTTCAATGGCTCCACATTCAACATACTAATTTCTACATAATACACATTGATTTCTACATAATATATATTGAATGTGAACCCTAAACCATGAATTCTGAAGGCGCTCCAACCATTACTGATTTTGACTATTGAAAAGAAGTAACTTTGTGCTTAATGTTATCCAGCTTTATCTTCCAGTCTTTGAATATTCTTATTCTGTCATCTGCTAGGGTAATGATGTTGTCTTCAAGATATTTCTCAGAAATAATCATGTCATATCTTGATTGAAAATGTCAAATGCTTACAATCTCCCAGTGTCTCTGGTGCTTGCTGACTTTTGTATCCAAGTTTGCACTGCTCTTCAAAACCTACTACTGGGTTGCAATTTATTTAGTATATCTTTATGTCTTACTTTGCATAGTTTATGTCTTACTTTTTTTATGAGATCAGGAAATCAAGATGCCTCTTTTTATTGTTTCCTTTTGTCCTCTAAAGCTTAAACTAAAACACAAACAAGCTCTAGTTCTGTCTGAGATAATTATTGGAGGGCTGAATAACCAATTAAAACACATTCTCTATGAACACTGGAAAATATAAAGGAGATTGAGAGATTACATTATCACATAGTCCATGTCTTCACAGAGATTTATTTAGGAGATTTTTATTTCCATTAAAATGAAAATAAAAGATTAAAAAATGTTATTTCAGATATGTGTGCAAGTTTTTCACATTTTACATTGTCTGAAACGACAAATTTGTCATTGTTTCCTTACATACATAGAGAAGCATCTTGTTTGAGTAAAATGATTATAGGTGATACAAAATAAACATTAAAGCAACCAAGATAATATATACATGGACTCTGGAGAGCATCATCTCTCAGTGTTATGACATTTTAATGAATTACTTAAGGTAATTGATGCAATTAAAACATTTCAGCTTGATCTTTTCTGTTCGGGTAATCTTCAGTTTAAAAATACCTAATGCAATTGGGTCATTTTTGATGAAGGGCAAGTGTTGGATTCTGACAGCACTTTGAGGTTAATCAGAGGACCAAGCTTTCCTCAAAAGAGAAACAGAAGTCTTGATAAATTTTTAAAACAGAAAGATTCTAGGCATATTTTTCTACAGATCATAGAATCATAAAAACACAGAATGGCTTGTGTTGGAAGGGATCTTAAAGATCATCTGATTCCAAACTTCCTGCCATGGGCAGGGACACCTCCCACTAGTGCAGGCTGCTCAGATGCTGCAAAGGAATCACAATTTAGATTATACCATGTTTCTATATTTTGGAAGCTGGGTGCAGATAAAGGGCCTCTTCTCAGGCTTCTGTGAAATGTGTTCAACCCTTTACATTATCAGGTCCTTTGCTGCAATTAATTAGTCTCAAAATCCTGTCTAATTTTTTGCTCTTTTGAGGATGTAAATACAGATTTACATAAAATACAGCAACACGTAAAGATGTTGATATGAATGATAGAGATTAGTTTTATCCAAGCTCCAGGCTCTGTGGTTTTAGACTTTTTTTAAAATGTACATCTCATACTTTAATTGACAGTATTGAACAACAAAACTGTTAATTGAAATCTGTAAATTCCCATTGGTGCCAGAAAAGATGCTGCAGTCCCGTGAATTACATTGCTATGTTGCATTTAAAAAACAAAGCATAAATATTCTGGTAAGTTTATTCTTTTCTTCACCATTCTAATAGTTATTTTTCATTGTGCAATTGTGGTTTAATTACTTTCTAACACTTTAATCTATCAGTGCTTTGTAAGGGTTTGAATTTAGTGAGGAGGAGGTACAGCTGTTAATACATTCATGGCCAGTTTCAGGGAGATCATTACATTACAAGAATAGCCTCTAATCATTTCTAAGCACTAAGTTCTCCTGGGCATGCATGGACTGCAACCGCATTTTTAAATCCCTTGCTACATTTCTCAAGGAACTTGCAAGCACCGTTGAATTAGATTTTGCAAAAAATATTCTCATCTCTCAAATACAATAGTTACAGAATCTTTGGGAATTTTTAATCTAAAATTGTAGTTCTTCAATATAGATCAACAAGTGTTTCATGAAGAATAAGACTTTCAAACACTAAACCAGAACTGTAAGGGCTGAATAGCTTCTAACAGGTTTGTGCCCAAAATCCCCTTTGTTTCTACAAGTACAATGGGACAAATTTAGCCAGAGTATAGTCTAAACATCACAAACTTCAGAATTCAGACATTTTACAGTAGGGCTGGATCTTGGTCCAAGTGGTATTTTCAATACCTCTTCTAAGATGTCAGTTTCGAAAATGCAAAGAGAAAGTTGTGCTGCCCTACATGCCCTACAGGAATTTAAGCAGGATAAAATGGCAGGTTAGCAAGGTTCACAATATAAGCCACATCCTGGCTTCAGAAGTAAGCAGAACAGACTTCATTATGACACCTGAAGTTATGAAATTTGTAAAATATACATGAACGTTTTTTCAGCATTCAAAATCAAAATAAAAACCTTAAAACCTAGAAGGAGCTAGCTTTCTTGTCAGACATATTTTGTTTAAAATTTAGGTTTACTTTGTCTGCATTTAGAGTTTTTTTCCTGTCATCAAGATTTTTGTTTTAGCAAATTGTGCCAATATTTTGGTATTAAATACATTGATAGACTAAAGACTGTATAAAATACAAGTTCCATGCTTACAGTCAGCAAAATTCAAAGTCATTGCTTTTGCCTTCTTTCTGGGCTCATTGATATTGCAAAGCTCAAGGAAAAGTAGGTGACAAGAAAACCCGACAAACTCTCAAAGTACCGGCCTCCACACTGCAGTATGTACTTTTCATTTTGAATGTTTTATACAGGAGATGTTCAGCAGTGTGGCTGCTTCATTAGCCTTGGGTTGTGCAATCCCCAAGTATAAAGTTGGCCTCATTTTCATAGGTGCTTACAGCTCATTATCAAGTCTTAGATTTGCTGTACTGCTCTGTAAATCAGGCCAGCATCTTTCAGTAGGGGCAGTAATTAAAAAGGAGACGTGATGTTCAGCTTGTGTGATAAATAAAACTGAATGTAAGTACAACTTATTTATCACACACAGAAGGGTATATTCATGTTGTTGAATGGTTCTAACAACTGTTGACAAACCTAGTAAAAGAAAATTATATTCTATAGAAAACTTAGGAAAAAATATATTCATGTATGTACACAAATATGCATACATATCCTCTAGCTCCAGTGCAGACTCCACCTGTTAATCCACCATCCCAGCATTTTATCTTCTCTCTCTTTAACCATTTTCCTCCAAATTTCTACTCCATAGAATTGGAGCAACAGTTCATAGTCCCTGATAATTCCCTGTCTTCCTATTGTCCATCTCTACTTTCCTTCCCCAAAATAAGACCTGCACCTAAATCCTTCAGCTACTTAAGGCACATGATATCTCTACAGTCCTGTGGTGTGTACATCACTATTACTCTCTTTCTGTGTCTTGAAGTAAGGCATTTTCTGAGCTGCTTATATTCCTGCAGAAGCAACATTACTAGCTCTTTAAAAGATGTGGCCCAGAGCAATAGCTGCAATTTATCACTGCATTCACAAACAGTTTTAGAATTTCCCTCCCTTACAACCACTCCAGTTCTCACATCATCCTGGCAGAATATTTCTTATTCAGTGAAAGAAGCAAAGAGTTTGACTTACCCACGTCCATGAGATGTGGGTTATTACTGGGTGGGAGCTTGGTATGCAAAGTGGCTTCAGTTTTGCAGCCCTTCCTGCTCCTCAGGAAGTGCTTTGCTGCCACTGCTCCATGGAGTTTTCATTGCCAGTACCACTAGAAGAGACAACCTCAGAAGGTACCGTGATGCCCACATGGATTGCACTCCCCCTGCTTGGAGAGCCCGGGTATGATGGCAGTGAAGTAGCAGTAGAAGTAACACTTTCATTTTCCACTTTCACAGACACAAAAAATATGTCTTGCTTCTAAGTGTGCTGCCAGCTGCTTCAGGAAACATTTCCTTCAGACAGAGGAAGAGTTTGTTTGTAATTGCCATTATTTTAATTGCGTGTCATTTGCTTATGTAAAATCCTAATCGGGAAAAGCTCACATTATTTTGGAAGCATTGACGATTTAAGAGTCATATGTATATATTTTGATACATATATATATATACAGTCTTGTTTTTGAAGAGGCAGTTCTCTTAACAAGAAAATATTCTCATGATTTGTAGAGCATTATAAATAGTTGAAAAAAGAAAAAAAAAAATCGGTGACGAGTTTGATAATTATTGCCTAACAGGAGCCACCATAAGTTGTATTGATAAACAGTGACCTTGTATTTGTAAAAATTCTTTGAAAATGTTAGAAGTATATTATTATAAGTGTATTTTTAAAATAGGTACTTTTCATTTATTCAAACTTTGATTTCATTTTGTTCAGTTTGCTGATGTCCCAGATACACACTGGCAGGAGATTCAAGCCAAAAATTTAGAGGCTCTGAGCTGAGACTGAACTCTACAAGGAAAGGATGACACATTCTCTCCTAATGTCCAGGTCAGACACCTCTTTGCTTCTAGTCCTATTTTGTTCAACACGACCAGTGTCTGGGAGATCATCCAATTTCATAAATTACTGTGAACAGCTCTCTGGCAGCCATCTCGGACAAATGTCTCCAAGGATCTCCCTTGTTTCCAGTCAAAGCAATGTATAATTGCAATAGTTACACACCTTTTATGAACTAGAATTTTCCTTTTGCATCCAAAAATTTGTCCAGTATTCCAGAGCCAACTGTTCAGAGGGAACAAATGATCCTGCTGAGGGCTGGGATCATAGGGGCCTCACAAGAGGAGGTGGCTCTGCCCACATGACATTGCAAATTAAAGACTTACGACATGAATCTCGATGTCTGTCTGAAGTGGGTATGGAGTGGGAGATACAGGCCTGGAAGGAGAAGGTGGAGAGAGTTTGGGGGTCAAATGTATCTGCTAAACTCTTTCTGCTGCCTGAAAATGAAACATGAACTGGGGGGTAACAAAATGGTACACTTTTCAATACTTGAAAAGAAAGTTTAATTACTGGATAGCCTGGAGCTATGCAGGAAGTTGTTAACTAAATTTCATCATCTAAATTAGGAGGTTAGTGTGGAATTCATCTCACCAACTTCTGGCATTTACAACATAAGCTGAAGGCATATGCACTTAAGAAAGTAATTTGAGTATTTTCTTTTCAACAGGAGAAGCAGAAAGTAATTCATTAGACCTTTAAACATGCAGTTTAAAGAAGATTTACTCCCTATTTTTCCCACTGACCTTGAAAGAAGCTTCAAGTGACCAGCACAGCTCTTCATATCTGCATTTGCTCAGACAAATGTCATTTTTAGGCTCCCTGCATAGACAACTTTCAGTAAAAAAATTGAAGGAGAAGCCACCTTTAGGTACTTTGAACTGTCTTCTTGCTCACTACTGACCACAAAAGAGCACCAGAGCCAAGTAGATTTAGAATTGCAGTTACATATTCACAAATTACACATCAATAATTCCTCTGCCCTCATTTTTCACTGTTTATTTTTGCCATGGGTGACAATCTGAGAAGTCAGAATGTATCGCATATTAATTAAGTTGGTTGAAGACGTAGACGCTGTTTACATTACTTACAGCTAGTAAGGACAGGATTCAAAAAGATTTAAAGAAAATATACAAACTGGTAGTGTTTGTAGTAGACAAGCAGAATACAAGAAACAGGAACTCTTGAGAGTTTAAACATTAACATAATAAAATATAGATTTTATTACAAGTATTAATAACTCTGAAAAGAGCAAAACGTACAGAATGGCACAAACTCCCGGTGTAACCCGTGCCATCTTCCTGTCTATGAGGTCAGCTGAGGTTAAGCACAGCTGCCTTAGTAAGAAAAACACAGGTTTGGTGGTTTTTTGTAAGGATGCAAAGATTTAGGTAGAAAGGCACTCACTAGAATGTAATCTTGATATTTAAGGATAGGTGAACTTTTAAAAGAAAATTCTTAAGATGAGAGAAGTGGTAAATGCCCAGCTTCTCTTTATGTGAAAAGGAATTTTATAAGGAGTGGAAAAGTGAAATCTAAGCCTATGGTGAATACAGTAGAAAATTCTGGTAAGCTGCTCTGCTTATATACATGAATAGGTGCCCATGGCAAAGACACCAATTTCTGTGAATTTAGAGGTGCTCTGAGAAGGCCAAAGTCATCCTCCTGAACTTGAACCTGTTAAAGGAGATAAAAGCTCTCCAATCCATAATGAGATTGAAACTTTGATGGATGCCTGTCCTTTGGGAACAGCTCACAGGAATCATGATGTTACAATGCTGTAGAATAATCTTAGTTGCTGTCAGACAAAGAGATGATAAAACAGGGTTATGCTCATATTTAGTGTATTCCCTTGATGCTTCGAATTGTCTTTGTGTACTACAGGCTGTAGAGTCTTCTAGACCAAACAAGTTGCATAAATTAAAATATAAGGAAGGACAGGGTTTTCTCCCTACAAAAAAGCCTCTGCACTGAATCAGGCTAAATCTAGGTCAGTGCCTGAAAAGAATCTGCCAGCCCTCCACATACTTCTAATAGTTATCAGCAAAAAGTGTAAAAGCTTGGCCTACAAAACCACAGCCCAGCTTCCAGCTGTGACCACAGTGAAAGCACTTAGAGGTTGAAGCTTTTTTTTTTTAACAGACCCATTTTGATCACATCCTCCAGATGGAGAATATAATGTATGTGCTGCTTTTTCCTCAAGCTTGATCCAAAGCGTTTTTTAAGGATCCTCACACCTCAGCAGGTGGCTTTTGTGACTTGCATCATCTGAACAATTCACCTGCCCCTCAGCATTTTCAAGTGAGAAGACAGCTTGAACTGATGTAATTTGATAAATTAATTTCCAGTTACCGCTGCTGTTCTCTACATATATTCTAAAACAGCTTATCAGACACTTTCTTTTATAACCACTAGATCATGTTTACTGCAATTCTTATTTGTATAAAGATTTTTAGCCTAAATATACCTATTTTACAACATTAATTACAATTATCCAATATAATTATCTAATTTTTTTATTTTCTTTTTAGGGATAAGTATAAAACAAAAATCTTTAGAGCAGAAGTTGATTTCGTCTTTTATTCATTCATAAATGTCCTGTTACATGAGTTAGATTTTTCTGCTATATATATTAATAATATTCATAGAATTCAAAGTCAGAGAAATATTTAAAATGTCTGTTTGAACCCTTAGATAATATTAGTATTGAATTGCTGAGAGTCATTGCTACATCTGACTTGCAAAATCCTCATTTGAGTGAATCTTTTAGAAGGACATCAATCCTAACTGAAGGTGATGAAGAAGTCATAATGTTCCATGATACACACCCTCACTGTCTCACTACTAAATATGACATAATTTTTGCTGTTTGAAGTCTGCTAACTTCTTTCAGTTGTTGATTCAAATTCTGATTATCTGTAAAATTCCTTAATCCTTTTCTTGACATCATGATCTTGACACTTTTTAGGTGAGAGAGCAGTTGAGGGAAGCAAAAGGCCGCTGAAATCTGTTTGTATCTAACAGGTGATTTGATCCTAAGCATCCCTCTTTTGATTCCTGGTCTCAGTCTAAAATGAAGCCATTTCCTTCCCCTCATCTGGAAATAGCAACAACAGTGTTTTTAAGTCACTGTTTTGGCAAACCCAACTTTTTGTTTCTATTTAATAGAATAAGACTAACAAAAATAGTGCCATGGAAAATCATTTATCCCATTGCCATTTAATTGTTCTTCTCATGGGACTAGACACAATATAGATTGAAATTCATTCTCTGCCATGAAAATATTATTTAATAGAATAAGACTAACAAAAATAGTGAAAAATTCTCATGTGGGCATACAGCTGTCCAAAATCAGATCCTAAAGTACTCACTACAAATGACTAATAATTTTTTACATCTAAAATCCATTCGAAAATGGTATCAAAGAATTTTCCATTTATGTTCACACACTCAGTGTGTGGGAGATGAAATTTTATTTCAGTATTTTAAAGTATTTTAAGGCAGTCTGTTAAAAAACTCCAACCACATAAAATCAATACAAAACCCAAAAGAATAGCAGTTATGTTCTACAATGCAAAAAGGTGCCAGTTACACCACATGCACATTTCATCATTTGCTACAGGCCATATGATAGCAACTTTCTGTTTACTGTAATAACACAGAAGGCTGATAGTTTGCTAATGAGTGTTTGTCCAACTCCTACATTCTTTGGGAAAAAACCCATGAATATAGAAAGAAACTGCCTCACCTAAATTCCACTATTGTTGTATGTCTGTGTTTTTTCTCTTCTTTCTCATTAAGATCTTATGTACCATTTACATGCACATACACACACATATAAACTTCACACATTCTTATTTTTTTAACTAAAAGATAAATTCAAAGAAACAATTATCAATGAAAATGGTACACCTCTATGTGATTTTCAGAACTGCCTTCCAGTGTGTAACAAGAGCAAGTTCATACATATGTTATCTTTCATAACTTCCTTCTAGTTTTCTCTTCATAACTCAGTAAAAGTAAAATGCAACAGGGCTGCTAGAGGATGGAAATAAAAGAAATTGTAGACAACAACCTGAAAAACAAGAGAGCCTCAGACCTCAAGAGGGGAAGTGGTCTCACAATACAGTGTCAGATACTACTCTGATTCTCTACCTGAACATAACCAAAAAACAATAAGCCAATATGCATAATATATTTTGAGCATGTCCTAATAAGAGACTCTTAATACTCAGCTGTCTACTTGCTGTCTCTGTTCTTCAACACTGCCTTCAAATTTACGTCTTCTACACTCTCTGCAGCACCCTTTTACACTTTGATTTTCCTTGTACTCTCTAAGAGCAATGAGAAGAGAAGGTGCTCTTTCAATTACTTTTTTTGGAAAGACCTGCAAAAATATAATTATTTTCTTCTTTTTGCCCTTCTGGCCATGCTCAAATTTGCAGCGGAAATATTGAATAGATCTACTTTGAGGATTAGATACTACTGCTGAGGTGACTTCTCCAATTAAACTGCCTCCTCTTTCCCTGACAACTTTGGTCTTTGAAATAAATTGTAATATTTGGGTTTGCTCCAGTTGACATTCCATTTGTGTTATCACATCCCAGATTAACACATACTCAGAAGTTATTGCCAGGAAGGGACTTGTGACTGATAAGAAATGAAATACACTGATTGTAAATGCAATTAATGCCAATAGAACATTAAGGAGCAAACAGTTTTTTAAGTCCAGTTCTGTACAGTATGGCTGGTGGTCATCTCAGAAGGGTATACAAAGCAAATTCAGATTGTTAGCCATATAAAAGAGAGATAAATACATTGATAAAATACATATTTTGTCAGAGTGGACCAGATTATGTTGAGTCAGGATACTTCTACTTATTCTTATGTATGCTTAGAAGATACTGGATAAACAATCAAAATCTATTACTTATGGAACATTTTTAATCATGGTAGAGAATATTTAATCAGTTTTAGGCAAGGAAAAATATATTAAGAATACTCTGTAAGAGATCTATTTATGATAGCAGCATAGTATTTGTAGCCTAAATAATGGTGCATATATTTTTGCATCCATGTCAAAGTACTGGCATTATACTATGGATAAAAACTGATGCAATATGTTTTGGCCTTTATTTCTGAGAGTAATTTTAGTATTAACTTTAAATAGCATCAATCTGTAGGAACTCACATTGGTTGTTGTGATTAATATAAATTCTTTCAAGCTATTTCTCCTGACCCTAGGATCATAGAGCAGTTCAGAGTGGCAATAAGAAATATTTTTACTGGATTTGTGTTTTTTTATATGTTTCCTGAGTGAATTTTTAAAGAAGTCTAATGTTTTTATTTATTTTACTGATAGTAGTGGCAATCTCAAAGTCTGTATTATAACAAATGTGGTAAAAATTTGTTTGGTTACACAAGAACAAAGGACTACCCAGGAAGCTTGCACAGCTTTTTGACAGTGCCCAAATGCCTCTCCCAGCTATGAAGCCTGTAGGTTTTCCTGTCTTTCTTTGATAAAATAGATTGCAGGAAGGCAGAGAATCATCTTGAATGGTTTCTGCATCTATGCACTGATGGTATTTGCAGTCCAGAATAAGCAATTAATAGACTTGAGAATTACTAAGCTCCTTATTTCCCTCTGTAGAGGGAAGATGTAGAGATTGTCTTGCATTAATGCAAAATCCAGCCCATTACAGAATTTAACAAATTACCAATGTCCATAGAAACAGCAAGAAACTTCCCTTGTAATCCCCAATCAGCTTCTATTATCTACCTTTTTGCTCTGTGTGGCATTACTAGATTGATGTGGCTGCTGGCATTAGTATAAACAGAAGCTTCCAATTTTTTCTGAATTTACTCCACTATGACTTAATCCAGTATGATAAAGAATTTGTATCTCTGTGGACTTTGGAAAGGTTACTAAGTTACTAAACAGAGATGAAATAGCAGCAAGGGGACATAAATTGAAGGACCAGAACCTTGGTGTTCATTAATTTCTATTGTTTAAATGTAGGTTTCAGGTACTGAAAGAGAGCCTTCTATCCTAACTGATGTGATGAGTAAGTGCCAATGTTGTGGCTACCACTCATCACCAAGGAGAAAACCCAGCACCATCAGATAACAATTATATACTCTACCTTCTCTGGATAAAATTTTGAAATGCTTTTGAAAACGTATTTCATACTATTGCTGAAACGTAGGTGTCAGTCTATTGCTGATGCTTTTGTATTCTACAGCTTGCATGCTTCTCCTCACAAAAGGCACAGTTTTTCTCATTGTAGTGGCCTGTGTCTTCCATTGTGTTGTCTGGTTTTGCAGCCAGCAGCTGGAAAAGTTGGGCTGTTCTTAGTGAAGAGTGCAATTTCGGGCATTCATTTTGTACTGTCTTGTACAACTACAGTTCTTACAGCCTCGTTTCCAGCTTGTGATAATGCCCTAAGGCTTGACTAGTGATGAAAATACCATAAGGCTTTGGAAAACTGAAGGTAACATTACAATATGTACTGAGATATTTTATAAACAAGGATGAGCCTCCAAACAGGAGCACTGCTGTTATTGACCATACAGGATAGAAGTAGTGAGGAAATTGGCATGTTGCCTTGATGTTCTGGGGTGGTTTGTTTATTTGTTTTGCATTCATTTTTGTTGCTCAAAATAATAATCAGAACAGCAATGTTGCAAAAAAAAAATCAATGCCCTGCAATTTTTATTCAGTTGTAAACAAATTTGCTCTCCTGTAGGAAAAATATAGAAGCATTTGCATACATAACCATCAGAAAATAAGAAGAGAAAAAGTTTTTCACTGACAAAAACTCTCTTTACCTCATCGTTGTTGGTTTCATTTTCAGAAAATCTGGTTTTGCATCATTTGAAACATGCTGTTTCCTCTTGGTCAAGAGAAATAAGGGGTTAATTTTACTGTGAAAGATATTTATGTGTTGATTATGTCTGGCAGGCAAAGGACTTTAAGAAAGCAGGTTATCACAAAATGCATAGATAAAGCTTTAGAGTTTCCTTTTTTCCCTCTGTATCTGAGAATGAGTTTCAGTCCTTGTGGTGTTTCTGAATGTCATAGAAACCTATAGACAATAAAACTGAGAATCAGTTTTTTGAAGCATCCATAATTGTTGCTTTTCAGCTTGTTATGTAGATACTGTGCTCTCAGGTATGCAAAGCCAGCCAGGGAGAAATTAGCGAAAATACCATAGAATTATCCATGATCTTTCTAATGTAGCACTTCTCTGGACTTAGAGAAACCAGCATGCCTTTTAAATAGGCTTTTATAAAGTTTCATAATAATAATTCATGAGAAAGGATAAAATATCTAGTATGTAGCTCCAGAAGTACATAGAAAATACTCTGTGCATAATTTCTAATATACAAGAATTTATCAAGTAACACTAAATTTATAAAGTTCACTAAAGTAGAGCATTAATAATACGTGGAAGTAATTATGTCATAAGAATTCTATTTGCTTCTCCTTTTTTGTTGTTAATTTCTCATAAGTCTCACAAGTCAGCAATGAAACCATGCTTATTACAAATTGGTGGTAATGTGCAAGTCAGTAAATAGAGTGTTAAAGAACCTCCATGCCGTCAGCATCCTAAATTAAGTAATATACCTCTTTAGTGAATATTTTGCTACTTTTTTTTTATCCATCAGGGAAAAATGCCTAAAAACCTATTGAGATATGGTGTACTATGCATGAAAGAAATATCAACAACACATTAATTGGCCTTTTAATTCAACCATGTTTATGAGGCTAGTATTACTCAATGTTGCACTTGAATGTAGCTTATTAATATTGTTTCAGCTAACTGGATGTTGAGCTTTACCCAGTCCCATACAGAACTGGAAAAACTAGAACCACCTTTGCAATTTACTTTTAGACAATCACTTCAGTTATGGGTTAGGTTGTTTGGGGTTTTTTTTGACTGGGGAACTAAAACTGTTGCCCATACAATATTAACTACCATTACAAAATGCATGCTGTGATAGTGATGGAGGGGGAAACAGAAGGGACATCAACTTTTCAGTGACACATGACCAGAAACATATGGGACAATGATAATGTGGAGGCTGTGGACATGTCAGCAATCCCTGGTTCCATCACTTCTTCAGCACAACTTCTGTTAAGTGGGAGAAATATTTTACTTTTTTTTTGTGGACTTAGAAATATCATTGTGAGTTAGAATGATAATTTGCCCATCATAAGAGGTGATGGAACAATTGCAGTTTTGATAGTTCCCTGAAAATGACTATTCTTTGGAAAATGTCAGGAAGGAAAAAAGGGGAGATTTAACTTTGTATATTCCCTGTTGATTAATCTTGGGAGAGACTTATTTTTAAATTTTTTTTATCTGTCTTTGGAATTGTATGGATTAAATCAGGATGCTGCCCAGTGATTCAAAGAAAATACAGGCATAATCTTTCAGAAAATTATAAATTGTGGCTAGCAGAATGCAAAATAGTTCATAAAATGTTCAACTACCTTCAGTTTAAACAATGAATATTTCTTTTGATTTGTATTGCATATGAATCTTTTTGATGATACAAAAAATATTTGACATTCAAAAATCACATCTTCAGAGACTTTGAAGATAATACAGAAAGGCAGTAAATACCTGTTTGTACTGATCTCCATAAAAATAGGATCATGCTTCATTCTGTATAGGAATTCTTTCCCTTGTGAACTGAAAGAGAATACTGTTAATCAAATATGAAAAATAAAGTCTGGTGTTTGATACAAAATAAGATTTCATGATTTTCTCCCATTTTTTTCCACCCAGCATAATTTATAGTCCTGTGCAATCTCAGTGAAAGCAGGTTAAGAAAATTTGGAGTTGAAATCTCAATTGCTCTGAGTTGTGGAAAATGTAATTTTCATTTTTATATCATGAACCAAGAGTAGACCCAGAAAAATAGATTGCTTAGAACTTAGTAATTCCAACTAACATGCAATTGCCTGTTTGCATTTTAAAAATACCTGGGCATTTCTTGAAATATAGTATAGTGTGTTCATTAGTCATTGATCATCAATACTAGTTATAAAGCACCTGTTTAAAGTCATTTTTATGGAATTTATTAAGCATGAAAATAATAAGATTTCTAACATGAAGTCACTGTGGAAAACTGCAAGGACACATCTCCACCATCTTTATTTCATTTTAAATGTGTTTATAGAGATTTCATTTACTTTAGTACAGCAACGATCACTTAGAGCATTACAAGCTCTGACTATTTAAGAAGTGGACAGAAGCTCAACTTCTGCAGAAAAACCTTTCCCCTTTCTGATTGTAAACTGAATGAAAATGAATGAAGAGAGGAAGGGGAAAGTGTTGCCTTACTTTGCAGGGTCATCAACAATCTATTGTTTCCGTAGAAAATTCTCATTTTGAGCTTTTGCTTTATTTTGTCCTGTGAAGCTATGTCCTACTTCCTCTTGTGAGTCTTCAGGTCACCAAAAGGCACCAAAAATGAGACAAGAACTTGGGTGTATACAGTAAGACCAGTGTGATAAAATTAATGGGATTCACAGAGAGGAAAAGTGTCACAGGCAGCAATGAGAATAAAAGGCCATTTGCTTTCCTTTTACAGAAAGAAAAGCCCTGCAGCCTAAAAAATGTGCTGCTGCTGCTTTTCTTTATATCCTTTTTTTTTAGCTTTTCTTTTTTTCTTTGTCCTTCTCCTTTGTGGGAGGCCAAGTGGACACAAGGTAGAATGTTGCTCCAAAGTACAGGAGTCATGCTGGGAGTTCAAGGAGAATTCTTAGTCCATGCATAGTTGTGAGTCCATCCATGTTACTGTTTCTCACTGGGAGTAGGTAGAAAGGTAGACAGAACTACAGTATGTAGGCCTATTTTAAGACAAGCATACAGTGCAGTGACTGCTCCTATCCTCTAGGCTATTGATCAATCCACTCTGTTCTTTGTACATGTCTAGAAATACAGAAGAGTCTAATAAATACCTGCTTTCTTGCCTTCCCTTCTTTCCCCTCTTTCCCCTTCCCTTCCCTTGCTTTCCCTGCCCTATTGTACAGAATGAACTGTACAATATGGCAACATGGAAAATAATGAAGTTATTGCTGTCCCAGACAGGAGTTTGTATCAATATCCTAACTTCCAAGCTTTTCTGCCTGGTTTCTTTTCTATTTTCATGCTCTTTCTGTTTGTTTTTCAGTGTGTTGTTTTTCCTCTCTGATACCAAATGTCCAATACCACCAAGCAGAAGACTGGCAAATGTTTCAGCTTTTAAGGCAGGCTCTGTAAAAAGCTATTAGCTGTTCTTATCCCATGATACAAAACTACAGAATCTATAGTTATGTACTGCAGCCACAAATATTGTAGCTGATTTCCAAGCCCTAATGGTAAACCAAACCATGAATTACAAAAGTAAAAGCATTGTTCCTCACTCCTAAAACAGACAGTCTGGGAAACCACAAATCACCTCAGGAACTGCTGTCAATGGCCTAATTAGTACAAAAGCAAGCAACTGAAGTCTGTAAGGTATCCAGGAAAAAAACCCCTTGTATAACATTATTGACAAATTCAATAATTTAAAGAGGATGAAACATGATATATCCCCAAATGCCAAAATCGTTTGCAATATTGATCTTTCGTATCTGCTTTCTGTTTCTCTAAAACCGTGAGGTGCAACTGGGTCATATTTTCAGGGTTTCTTCTGCAAACCTAGGTTACTCCCCTCCCCCAAATAGGCAACATGCAAAATTCTCACTTCTTTGCAGAAAATATTTTGCATTGGATTCTTTGCTTGATTGCTCTTTTTTAACTGAATATTTTTAATGGCATTAGATGATCTTCCAAATTACCATGGGTCAACCAGCTATTTGATGATAACCTCCTTAGGCTGCAAAATAAAGCCATGATATGGCTATGGGATATGCTTGTACAAGATACAGTGGCCCCTGTAGTGTGCTCTGGGGATTAAGGACAAGCCTTTCCTTTTTTTTTTAATTAATTTTGAAATTTTTATATTTGAGTTTCAACAGTACATAGTGAATGATGGTTCTAAATAAGAGGGCTGGGTAGAGCAGCTGTTCACAAGGTAAGGAGTTCAGGTTGAGTAGTTATGCATTAGATCTTGTCATTTCTGCGTAATCTGGCCTGATGATAATAGAGGATGCTCCAGATCTTCCTCACTTTTTAACTGGTGCTGGGGTTCTTTTACCCTGAATGTAAGTGCCCTTTCTGCCAAGCCCTACCCACACCAGTGTTTCTTCTTTTGTTTGTGAGAATATCTGGAGGCACATCCCACTGCTCTTTCAGATGAGCTACATCAGATGTCTTTCCCAGCCAGTTATTTCCGTTCTTTAAAAGATATGTTTGGGAAGAACACTGAAGGAATATCAGTTCACAGTGACTGGCTTTTTGTTCATAAGCAGTATGTCAGGTGGTTAGTGTTTAAAGAGTAATTTTTACCTTTTTTTTATGCTTTTCTTGTCTCCATTTTGAACTGCTTTACAGCTTATATTACAAGAAGAAATTATATAGGTTTACTGCTTTATTAGATTTGGAAGACATACTTATTATTATTAATAACCTAATTTTGAAAAAATATTCTGTAAAGAATTGTTCAAAATGGATTCCCTTAACATATTCATAAATATTAAAGTTTTTTCCATACATTACTAGTAGAGAAATGTAAATATAAAACTTTTACAGAATTTAGTTCTTCCTTTTGAGATGATAATGCTAAAGTGTATTAGAAGAGTGTTGAAGGATATTTCAAAATCAAGTGTAACTAGTGATATTCTCATCTTGAATTGCAAATCCCTCATAGCGGACTGAAAAAGTTTAATTACAGTTTGAATAAAGAAACTCTGTTTAGGGAGATCGTTACATTGCAGGCACACACCTAAATGCTAAACTGTTTTCCCCAGCCTCTCTGTTCACTCCTTAGTCTATTCTTCTTGGAATTCCAGCTACCAGGTTCTATAATATTGCTCAATTCTCTTCAGGCTAGTCCATCCTCTTTGTTTGCCACGCTCAGACTGGGCCCCCCTGTCATTAACAGACTTGATAATGACTTCAGGCTCACCCTCAAGGCAGGCAGCAAAAGAGGAAGTGTTGATCTCCTGTCTCTGGTGACCAGCATTAGGACACAAAGAAATGGAATGAAGCTGCATCAGGGTAAATTCTGACTGGACATTAGGAAAATGTCTCAGCCTCCCTGTGAGAGGGTGAATCACCAGGCTTCCCAGGGAAGTGGTGACAACATGAAGCCTGCCAGAGTTCAAGGTGCAGCTGGTGACACTTAGCCATACTGTTTACTTTTAGGTAGTCCTGCAAGGAGCAGGGATTTGGACTTGATGAGCCTCATGGGTCGCTTCCAACTCAAGATATTCTAAGATTCTACATAATACTGAGATTAGTTTATTGATGTTGGTACGGTGCTAGCCAGCCAGTACCGCATTTGCCTAAAGTTAGAGTTACAGGGAAAGCTCTTGAAGAAGTAGCTGTGGAACCAACAGAAGGAACTTATGTTTGATCAATACTTTGATGGATGTAGCATTTATGGGATAGCCTCAAAACACTATGTACTGAATTGCAGAAAGACGAGCCTGTCTTCTCTAAAAGCTAACTCTTTTCTCTTCTGCTGAAAGCCCCATGACTGCCTTCATCCCTAGAAAGCCAGTCCTAATTAACTCCCACTTTGCAGTTCCCATTATCAGAAATAATACTCAATTTCTAAACTTCCTTTCCTTTTTCAATGGACTCTTCTGTCTTTTATACTTTGCTGTTAAGACAGAGGTTCAAGAAAAGAGAATATTTTCTAGTTCTGGTTCCCAACCCCACAGAAGAAATACAGACAGAAGAAGCCTGTGAAAACTCTGCTTGGTATGTGATATTCAGGTATTCTTTACCTATCTAGTTGCTTAGAATTTCATGTGAGCTCTAAGAAGTACATAATGAGCAAACTGTGTGAATTAGAAGTACAACATGGTCAGTTGTGGATGGATTTTTACAAGAATGGAGGAAGCACATTCCTGGTACAAAATCAACCCCTTGTAAATTCTACTTCTCTACCAAAGCATGAAGCATATTAAAGCTCTTAAAAGAAGATCCCTGCAGTGGCCTTACTTTGATTTCTCATAACGTTTCAAGAATCTGAATTTGTAAATTCTAGAATACCTGATAAATTTGGTTGATGGGTTTAAGCATTTATGTAACTGCTTCAGATTTTTCAGCTTCTAACTTTCATTACATAAGAGTAATTAAATACTTCATAGAAGGGAAGTAGAGTGCTGCAAATTAACTGGAAAACAAACAGCAATAATCCAGTATACCTACTAAATACTAAGATACCTTACACTGCATCAATCTTTTCAACTTTTTCCTCAGGACTGTCACAACTGCAAATGTTTTCTGCATGAAAAAAATCTTAGTGACGCATCTAGGGATTGTCTGAATCCTTTTTGTGCAGTATAAAAAGGGATCATATGCACCACAACAATTTTCAGGAAAGGGTTATACATACTTCAACATTCAATAGCTTGAACATTTACAGTAATTTCTAGGCTTTGCAGATGATCAAAATTCCACTTTGAAAAAAGTTCTAATTATTTTTAATTTTCAGTCCTCTAAAGAAATCTGGACTTTTTTCTTTCTAGAGTAGAGTACAAAAACTGTGATGACTGCAGTCCCTCCTTTGCCAGTTTTCCAACTTCAGAGGAGTTTTAATATTTCATTTCAAGAAGATTTGGTTTAAGCCATCGAGAGTGTTCATGAGGAAAACGAACTCTTCCCTTAGAATATATTTCCTGTAGATTGTATTAGAATGAAACACATTTTGTACCAGAAGTCAGCAAAGTTCAGCAGGAGCACATCTCATATGTCTTACATGTGGCTGTGATAGGTTGGAGCCATGGCAATTCTGCCTGGCTCTGCATACAAGGGCCTAACCAGATGATACAATGGAGGAAGCACTGCTTGCAGAGATAATATCCATGCTCCCTCATTCAGCTTTTGTCTTCTAGTATAACCTCCAAGAGAGGGTACAGCTAAGTGAGGATGAGCTAAGACTGTTACTTTGAAGCTGTGTCTCTAAAGGCAAACATATTGTGTCTATTTATGTTAATCTGATCCCAGAAGTTCATAAAAGGTAAGACTATCCTGTATCCCAAGGAACTCAGACAGATTCAGTCCTTTCTGAATCATAGTCATCAATGATTCAGCAAAGTGTTGGTCACTTTGGTCACATTAATACAACTGCACAATCAGTGCATATTCAGGTGAGTAAAATTAAGTATGAACCAACAGATTTTCTGGCCAACTCCAGCATGTACCCTTTTGAATATGTTAAATGTAGCAGAAATACATGTATGAGGAAGAAAATTAGTTTTAGGGCAGAGAAAAAGACTACATCATTCTTCCTTCCCCATTTTTCTGAAATGTGAGACACTATAGACATACATGTTTCAATCTTCAAACCAACTACTGCTTCTTGAGGTGAAAAAAGATTTTCAGAGACAGAATATTGGCAGCTTTGACTCCTGTTCCCTAATATAATCAAGAAACAAAGCTGGGCCAGATGAGGAGATCTACACCAATGAAAAACCTACCCTTGACTGTTGGTATTTGCATTTGTTGCCTCCTTTGAACTAATTTATCTTGGTAGAAAAGCCCTCTAGCCCTCTAGCTTTAAATCTTTTTGTGCTAGGAATCTGCTTCATTTTTGTTGTCAAGGTAGACGCACTTTCCTAAAAAATTTTATTTTTGTCTTGTATTGTTACAATGCACAAAGTAGTACACAGTGCTTGCTTTTTATCACCATCATATTACAAGTGGGTTTTTTCCTATTAGCATTTGGCACCAATAGTTATTCATTTCCACCTCCTTCAAAGAACAGCTGACATATTCTGCATTTTTGTTTCTCTGTACCTTAATTCTCCTTCACTCTGTGTTACTTTGTGAAATAGCATCAGGGTTGTAAAGTAATCAGGAGTTTGTAATGCAGCTGTCAACATCACATAATGAATTTGCCAAGTCCTGTTGAGGCTATACCAGTTTGACAGCACATCTATGGTATTTTCAGCACCCTTGCTGGTACTTATGTTAGTAAAGCCCTAGTAGAGAAACATAGTGAAATCCTTTACTGCATAACCACTGTGCTGAGATTTCCTCTGTAGTATGTAATCATTAACACGAAACCATGGTGCATTTTCTGGCTAAAGAGTGGAATGAGTTCCAGGAGATCTTATCTCAATCTTTAGGTCTTTTACAGGCTGCTTAATAACTTTTGTCATGTCTTCTTTGTATCTCAAATTTTATCTGCTAAAATGAAATAATTGCTTCCTTTCTTTCTCTGATCTCTGACTTGTTCATCCAGATAAAAAGCTCAAGAGGCAGAGAGTATCACTTATAATATATACAAAGTATATATTTTGCAAAACCTTGTACAAAGAATCCCAAGATCTCTGTCACAGTAAATGTGAATGAGACAGTGTCTGTAATTTTTTTATATTGTACCTGAGACATAATGTATGCTAGGCACTGATTAATAATAACCTTTAGAAAACTTGTCCTGAAGTGTTAATCATGTAGGCAATCTTCTGGGTCAGTCAAGCTTTATATAAAACACACTTATTTGTAAGGACACGATTCTCTGCAACTCAAACCACTCTAAATCCAGGCTGCCACAGTCTATTCTTCTTCTCTCCTGCACCAACCATGTGAGAACATTGTCCTCCAACTCTGCTCTTCTGTGCATAGCTGGTCTGATTCAAACACAATGACCCCAAATGTTGTTAGATCAGCTGGGCCATGGTACAAAGATAAGCTTGGAGTTAATGAATATGTGTCATATTGCCTCATGGGTCTCATTTTATCTTATTTTAGGTGCTGTCACACCAATAAACATCTTTCTGGTCACACAAGGAAGTCTGATGTCTGATGCAACACAACATAAATCTTGTGGGGAAAAAATGTCTTTTGTGGCATAACTTTCTGCTTTCTCCCAGTGAAAAATATTTCAGTAAATAATGACCCTTTCACCTGTATTTCACTGGAAGCCACCATCCAAATGCTTATAAACACTTCAGTGAAAAATGTTTTAAATCAACTACAGCTGACAGTAGACAGGATGGTACAAATACAGATCAATCACTTTTTCTTCTAAGTTTTATTGCAGAGAGAAAACACATTGGGTTAAAGATTCTGATACTGTAGCTTGCAGTTTGACATTATTTAGCAAGTTCGGAGCTAATTTCCGAAAGGCAGTTATAATTTAGGTAATTTTCTTAAGTTCAGAGTAATATCTTCAAAAATTAGGCAGAATATATTGAAAATTAAATTTCTGTGTTAAAAAAGTTAGGATTATTTGAAAGTATAGTCTTTTTTATGGTAGAAAAATATTTTGTAAGTAAAAAATGTCTTACATGTCTTTGGATAGTTCCTGTTTTAATACTTTTTGTGCTGAAAATTTTGCTGAGTAAGTGCAAACATTGCAAACTACAGAGCTACTCTGCTATTAAAAAAAAAAAAGAAAAAAGTCTTTGTGCTGTTTTCTTCTTTTTGAAATACATTTCTTTCTTTGCACCATATTAATCCTTATGAGAATATACTTATGGGAGGTTTCAGAGTGCTAATGTTAGAGCCTGTTCTTTCCTTACACTGCCCTACCAATCTATCCTCAAAAGAATATTCACTAATGTTTCCTTCTATTTGTTTTACTTCTCCCACCCCCTAATTGAAGTTTATGTTCTCTACATTCTTTTTTTTTGTTTATGTAGTAGCATTCAGGCATTGGAACAGACTGCTCAGGGAAGTGGCAGAATCACCATACCTGGAAGTATTCAAAAGGTGTGTGGATGTGACACTGAGGGATATAGTTAAGTGGTGAACAAAGTGTTAAAGATTTGATTCAATTATCTTAGAGATCTTTTCCAACCTTAATGATTCTATGATTCATGAAAGGTTGTTCAATTTTTTCTCTCCTGTTCCTCCCTACACCTGAAATTGTGCAGATATAGAGAACATATCCCTTGTTATCAACCAAAATTTATATATGTGTTGAAAATAAAAACAAAAAATCATTCCTGTATACCTGAACAACTGTTAAAAACATTGTCCCTTACCGTGTTTTTTGTCTGCTAACTGCCACTTCTCTGGAACAATTTTAACAACTCACTTCAGAGCAAGACTCCTCGAGAGCTCTGATCTTGTCAGAAGTCTGCTTATTGAACTTAGCTGCACCAACCAGATAAATTCAGCATGAAAAACCCAAGCTGAGATAGATGTGAACCTGCCCAGTAAACAGACAAAAAAAAAAGAGCCAGGACCCTTCACACAAATGTAAAGGCTCTCATTCTCACGGTAAGTGGACACCTATTACTTGCTGCAGATTTATTTTAAAGAAATGTAGGCCAAATTTTGCACCTTGGTCACAGGTTTATTATACAATTATTTTGTTTCATTACTTCAGTGGGGACATAGAGGTGGAATAGAGGACAGAATTTGGCCCAATTAGTATGTGCCACTAATGAGTATTATTTTAAGGTGCAAGATGAAATCTTGTCTGGACAAGATTATTGAGGCCTGGAACTGAAAGTGTTCTTTGGCAATATATGGATGGGTGTGGGGGAAGGGATGAAGGAGAGAGGAAGGAGCGAAAGCAGAATTTGGTTTGAGATGGAAGATATCACATAATATCTCACAATCCCTAGTGAAAGTGAGAGCGTCCCAGTCCGTGCTGGTATCCATGCGGCCCATGACAGATCCAAGGGGCCAGTTTAGCACCCTCTTAGGTTACATGGAGAAGGAAAGGAGGCCACAGGAGAAACGTTGTAGGCCTGGACTTCTAGGTGAAGTGGATATTTTGATGATACTTACAGAATAACATTTTATTTCAAGTGGAAGATGGATTAGTTGATGTCTCAGGTATTTTTTATTTGGTTTCTAAAGGAAACAAAGTTTATGTAATTGTACTATTTGTCTGTCAATCCCAGATTATGTTCTGGGACATGCCTTATTTTAATCAAATCTGACAGACAAGAGATGTCTCAAGACTAATGATGTTCCTAACACGTTCTGTGTTAGGGTTTGTTATGTGTTTGTTTGTTTCTGGGGGCTTTGTTATGTTTGTTTGTTGTTTTGGATTTTTTGTTTGTTGCTGATTTTTGTTTATTTTGAATCAGAGATCATAAAAAGAAGAAAGAGTTTGAGGTTAAAATTTCATGCAAGAGACACAGAAGAGTTTGGTTAATAGTTGAATTCAGAAAGGGAGGGCTAAAGCAGGGAACATTATATTAGATGATGTTTCCGTTATTTCGGAGGTAGATGTCTGATATGCTCATAACCTGAAATCTGAAGCACCTCCAACTCCAAAATTCCCCTTTAACTTTAGATTTGACCCTCCCATTTCATACTTGTGACTGCAATTCTTGTTCAAAAATTGAAGATTAAGGTATAAAGGTTTCATATTGTGCTGCATAGGATTTGACAAAGCAACAATGCACAAATTATTTATAAATCTCCATGTAGCAGCCTAGCTTTTTTCTTACTTTTTTCCTACTGCACATCTAGTGAGTTTTACTATTCTGACCTTGTGCTTGGCACTGTAGGACACTGCAGTATAGGGAAAAAAAATCTTTTTTCTTTCTTTTTTTTTCCTCTCTGGTCCTTCCCTATTGCAAACCCGTCTTTCAATGATTGGCAGCTGTTTCCAGGATGTAGTAACAGATAGGCTTGGAGACATGGCCAGCATATCAGCATAGAGGAAACAGCCTGCTGCAATGGGTTTTTCCTTTGTAGGCTGATAGAATTAGGGGGGGCTGGGAAGGAGCTGGTGCTTTGGTAATTCTAAAAATTGTCTGAAAGATGATTAATTTAATCTGGAGCAGGCCAGTGTTATTGGGAGGTTAAAAAGATCTGCCCATTTGAGTGTTTTTGTCAATTCCTAGATGAGAAAGCAAGTTCAGCTGAGCTGGGTAAGCAGGTGACAGTTCCCTTCCCACCCGGCTGCCAGACCCAGCACTGCTGCTGGAGCTGGAGTCAGTCACAGCCCTTTGACTGGACAGCAGCTGAAGCCTGCAAGGCAATTGCTGCCTGCTGTTTTGGTCAGGTGTGGTACATTCTAAAAAGTGGGTCAGTGCTTGTGTGCAGCCCAGCTCTGCATTAGAAATTAGTACTTTTTAAGGAGGCTTTGAATCTATTACAGGTGCACACATGCAAGGATTGCTATGCAGCCAAAATAAAGTTTTGCTATAGGAGTTTTTATAGTTTTAGGTATATGCCATTTGCTGATAAAAGGTCTAAGGTCCTTGTAGATATATTGAATTGCTTGAACCCATTAATTTAAAAAAAATGTGTTTAGAAAGCTGGAGCACAGGGTGGAGGTCCTTTAAAACTTACTTAGATAAGATTTTAGGAAGAAATAGAAGCTGTCTTTTTAAAAAAGTAAATCTGTTGAAGCCCTACCTACATGTTTCCACTTATATCCTATTTTCTTTGTATTGGCCTGAGTTAACTCTGCCCCCTACAGCATTCATCCTGTTGGTATAGAAAATGGAAAATTCTGTAGATTGCTTTAAAGGAGTTCCTCTGAGTCTTGATAAGACGGGCAGTGAATTGAAGAAAATTGTAGCCTGAACCATGGTAAGGTAAAATCATATAATGATATGCATGACTTGCATCTATTGCTAATTATATAAGTGTGATGTTTGTAATTTCAGTCATTCTTGCTGCTGTAGTCATCTGGGTATGGAAGCAAAGGGCCTGGACAGGAGCAGGTGTTTGGGTAATTCTGAAAATTGCGTGGAAGAGAAAGACAGCAGTTTAATCCAGCTCACACAGCCAATTGGAATTGCTTATCTACTGCAGAACTGATTGAATTTTAATGAGTTGAATTATCTTTGAATTAAGTTGGTTGATATGCTTGTGATTGTTGGAACAAAACTGGGGGGAGTTTGCATAGGTCTAACCTGGAAATAAACTGGAACACAAAATCTGGAAAACAGCTCTTTACTCTTTTCAAATTAGATTAATAACCATGTATTCACTAGGGACTGACATTATATTCTTAGCTTATTACTTTGCCTGAGTAAAATTTTTACGAAAACACAAAAATTTATATTCATTAGATTACGTTTTCCCACTAGAAATCTTTTCTGCTTGGGGTCAGCAAGCAAGAAAGGCTTAGCAAGCATAGCTTGTTCACATGATTTTAACAGACTTTTTCCAGGCTTCTTTTTTTGCCTTTTCTCCCTCATTCCTAGTGAGAGTAGGACTGGGATAATAATAATGTTGGCAGTAGTAGTAGTAGAAAGCAGCACACCTACATGTCAGAGGGTGTTTGGAAAGAGGCGCAAACTCTCTCTTTATAGCCTGGAGACTAAAAGCAACTTTAGGACTCCATTATCTGGCTGTCCTGGATAGGCAGAAAGAAGTTCCTCTGCAAGCTGAGAAGGTCTGCTGGTGGTGTAGCTAGGGAAGGTAGGATAAATTAACCCTACCAAATAGCTAACATATGTTTTAAACAAATCTTAATCCAGTACGTATGGGGGAATGAGACAATGTCTTGGACTCAAGTACAGTGGCATATTGATTCTGTTACAGTATTAAGGGATGGGGAGCAAAGCAGGTGGCAACTGCAGAGTGACACTAACAACTTTTCTTTATGAATATTTGCAAGCAGCAAAATCAAGACAGATCAGAAGGACAAAGAAAAGGTTCAAGTGCTTCAAGTACTGCTAGAGAAACAATGTGAAAATTCTTATTTAAAAGCAGCATAAAGCAGGCTCTCCTGATTTATAGCACATGCAGTTTTTCTAAGAACGCTATACATATATATATATATATATGTATGCATATGTACACCTGTTGGGATATTATATATTTGAAGAAACAAAGAGGCTCTTTTGTTTTCCCTTCTTTTCCTTTCTTCTGACTGAATGTTTGCATTTATTCCAGTCCTTTGGGAGTGGGTGCATCTATAAGCATATAGAATTCCTAAATGGGCATCTGCAGCTAAAGTTCAGTTCAGCAGATCTCTAATCAAGTTATTCTGCATGAGCTTAAAACTGCTGCAGCTGGGATGTGCCATAGATTAAATCTCAGTGCCTTCCAGTGTGTCCTGCATGCAGCAGGATCACATAGGTCTCATTCTTGATCCAGGTGTTTTGAGGCTGTATTGACAATCCTGGAAATACCTACATTTCCTGACTGAAGAAACTAGAAAGTTATTAGAAAGAAAACTGCAAGTCCTTTATACTGGTGAGTTAAAAGCATATAATATTGACCGTTCTGGTTGTTAGTATTTTGTTACACTCTTTTTTGTAGTAGTATTTAGGTAAGGATTTTGAAATTGTCTTTCAAGTTTTAGAGGAAGATGCTGTAATTTATGTTCCTACCAAACCTCTGCTACTGTTCAGTTTATTTTTCCAGTATTTCACAAATATACTAGTATTATCTACTATAAATAATCCTCAATTATGAGTTGTGATGTGAGTTTTGCCTTTATCTTTAGAATTTTGACAGAAAAAAACTAATTATCTGTCTGGTTTCTGGGCATTTTTTGTAGTAATACACCTTAAATCCAATCATAAGAATGTTTTAAATTTGCCTTTTCATCAGATGGAAGTAGAGCTCACTGTAGATCAAGTGATTAGCCGAGGGCTCTTCTGTAATTTTCGCAGAAATTTGTCTGGTAGAACTTCTTTACCATTCAAAGGCTATTTTCAGTTAACTGCATTCAAGTGTAGACCTCTAGTTCAGCATCTCTTTATCAGAATAGCGACATCAGTGTAGTTGTGTAGCAGGGAAAAAAAAATCTGCAGATGCATCAGTCATACGTACTCATAGAGACACCTATTTCCAAAGGACTGGAATACATGCAAACACTTGCCTGATGACAAATATTGACCAGGAAACTGAAATGTTGTTCTGAGCTCCAGTAAATATTTCTTGATGCACAGTGTGAGAAAGTTTTCTTGTCTATGCCTAATATAGCTTTACAGAGTGTGTGGGCAATTAGCGAGGTGGCTTTTCATAGTGTGAAAAAGGAAAGTCCTTTTTTCTGCTGAAACATGTTTGAGCTAAATAGCAACACACATCAACTTCTACTAAAAGAGGTGGCAGCGGACTATAGAAACCACCCTAGAAGGTCTTTTTATGAGAGAAATCCTAGATGCCAGGGATCTACGAATGTGGGCATCCCAGCGACCCTGTCCATCGGGACCACAGAAGAGATTCGATTTCTGAGGTCTGGTGTTGGCTGAGCCGCTGCGGCGGCAGGGGCTTCCAGACGGGACTCGGACCTG
>VXBC01007493.1:224710-307710 GCA_013399945.1 Ploceus nigricollis
TGGTCAGGCGAGGCGCGCTCCTGGCTGTCCCGGCGAAAGGGCCGGCAGCTCGGTCTGGTTACGCCCGAGAGAACCGGGAGCCCGTGCCCAGGGAGGGAGGGGACGCGGTGACGGCGAGATGCTGCGGGAGAGGCCGGCGCGGTGGCCCCGGCGGCCGCAGNTTCATCTCTCGCAGCCCGCTCCTCTCTTGTACCTGCAGCCTTTCTTTCTTCCTCCACTTCTACCTTATTTCTGCTTGTCTCCCCCTTCTCTTACCATTTTCTGGTTTTAAGGGGTTTTTTGATTTCCTTCTCTTTCTTCTTCCCCCATCCTGTTCCCTTTTGGACCATCTTCGTTTAGTACCTCTTAATTTCTTTATTTCTTCTGATTTTTTTCCCTTGGACTTTGCCTTGTCATGTCAAGATGGAAGTCAGGCATGACTGGCTCTCCTCATCCCCCCATGAGGGCTTCGAGCAGATGAGGCTGAAGAGCAGACCCAGGGAGCCTTCCCCAAGCCTCACCAGAGTAGGTGCGAACTTCTACAGCACTGTCAAGCAGCAGGACTACAGTGCCAGTGTCTGGCTGAGGAGGAAAGACAAACTGGAGCACGTAAGCCAGCTTCTTTTTCCCTCCCCCCCATTTTTATTTATTTTTTAAAAATTTCTAGACCTCTAGGTACTCTGTTAGGCTGTCTACCAGCTGGGACTCCAGAAGAAAAGTGTTGCTCCAGTAGCTGGGCATGGCATTTCCCAAATGATAGAGAAAGGAGCTATTTAGAGGTCCCATAGTGGTCAGATCTGAGGTAAATGGGATGTCAATACTGTTCCAAACTACATGCAAGTCTCCTTCGAACTGGAAATATTTTTTAAACGTTCTTGGCTGATTCCTTCTTCTACTCTGGCAAATTCAGCACTGATGTGGGAGGAGAAAGATTGGGATGGTGCAGATGGAGGTTAGAACATTTATCTCACGGTGATTATAATGTAGTTCTAGAATAGCTAAAAGCAAATAGCTGGTGGTTGGTTTCCTGTTTGTTTGTTTCGTTTTGTTTTTAATTTTAGGTGTAATTTTCATTCTCCCCCTCCCCCATCTTTTTCTTCTCCATGCATGGGACTTTGAACATACTCTACCTATATGGGGTAGAGATATCCTTCAAGACTTTTCTTACTGCAGCAGTAGTACATGACTTAACTGTGTCTGAGGCCACAATAGGACTGATACTGTGGATAGCTCTAGTGAATATTTTATGAGAATTTAAGGTGCTTCAAAGTGTTCGTGTCTCAGATGATGTTTGAAAGCATTCTTCATGTTACTTGTAACAGCAAGGAAATGGATTGAGATGACCTGCATGCTATATAAGTTTCCTGAATAGCTTATTAGGTGAAACCCATTGTTAGAGTGTGCAGTACAATCAAGACAGGAAAGTAGCTGCATTTACAGGGATGCAAAAGAATGTGAATGGGCTTGCATAATGCAACAGTCTGCTGTTCTTTACATTAGTGAGTAATTTGCAATCACAGTCACATTGACTTCAAGAGGCACAGGAAAATATTTCTTGTGGTACAGCCACCTCAAGTCTCTTTGAATGGAAATGGTCTGATAAGAAGGGTAAATTGTCTTTATTACATGAAAATCCTAGATGGCATAGTAGAGTCCTTTGAAGATGAAACCTGAAAGAAGGTCCTTTACCAAGTAGTTCATAGACTGTAACGCTCCCTTCCCCCTAACCTGCAGAGAGTATTTTATCCCTCTTAGTGAAATCTTAAACTTGAGTTGTTTATACTTCCGGGGAAATGACAAGAATTGATGATCTTTTGTAAAGATCACATTTCAAATGTTGAGGAAGGTATTGAATTCTCTCTGCCTTTTAACACAATTTTGTGATTCTTCACACTGACAACAAGGCTTCACAGTAGTAAGCTTGTAAGTGGAGTATTTTCCCATTGTCAATCAAGAATAAAGGTCACTGCCTTATCTCAGTACAGCTAAAACATCAAAAGCACAGAAATCTGAGCTGTGTCTTTTTTAACAGATTTTGCTACGTGTTGATATCTGTGATCAGATGAATAATTATTAATTGCAGGGGGGATTAATGTGTCAACAGTTTGATATCTGGTAGCTGAATGGTCAGATACCTGTATATTAAACCTTATCACAATATCTTTCTGCAAAAAGCAGGAAGAAAATAGGCATTAACTTGTTTGAAGATTGAAAGTGCAAAACCTTTATTTTGTGTGTGGTTTTGTTGCTGTGTTTTTTTTTTTTTTTTGTTTTTGTTTTTGTTTTTGTTTTTTTTTTGTTGTTGTGGTCGTTCCTGGGAGTTATTATTATTTTTATTAAGTCAGTATTGTGTCTCAATAGTAGTCTTCAATATCCCTGCAGCATTTGTGTGAAAAGCTTTCTCTGTAATCTGTAATGCATGTTCTTCTGGGGGTTTCCCTCTCATTTGATCCAGTTATTTTTACACCCACAGCCTATTTGAACAATGCAAAGAGAAAAAAATTGGAACATTGATATCCCTTGCTTCCAATAAAATATTTATTTAATTTACATTTGTTTTGACTAACCCAAAGTACACCGATATGCTAACAGTAGATACATGAAATACTTTATTTTATGGTTTAAGGCAACTGCATTACTCATGAGTGTTGTAACAGGCTATTGCATGAATATAAATAAAATGTCTATTTATTTATAAATTATATTTTGCTTATACAGTTCTAGAACAAGGATGTTATTTTTTGTTTTCAGATGATTCTTTGAGGGTTTTGAGTGTTCTCTTGCTAAAGAAGTTATTTCCTGCACTCCACTCTTTAACTCCAAGAGACAAATCAATTACTTTGAGACGCATAATTTTGAATGGGATAGTCATTGACATGTGATCGCTTATGGCCAATAATGAAGATATTCATATCCTCCATCCACCTCATGAAGTTTGCATAACATTTCATTACAGCTCCCTCTGAGATAATCATGTTACTTGAAACCTACAAAGAAAATCAAAATCCAAGCAGTGAGCATTCATGGCAGCACTGAACTTAAAAGTATATCATCACAGACTTGATGCTGTGCAATGACAGGTTTGGCAGAAGAGGGGTGTATAGTGAGTGCAAGTCAAGGTTCACATGAACAGGTTTTGAAGTTTCATATGTACTCTTTCAACATTGTGGAAGCACTGAGTTTTGCTTCATTGAAATGATTTCTTAAATTGAGTTCAGTTGTAACAGGGATGAAATTGGGCCTGGATATTTTGTTCCTTACTTACACTAAGACCTTGTAGGCCACAGTAGGTATTTTATACTGACTTTTTGTTGAAGTGAATAGCCTAACTTAATCATGTGCAACACTTACTAATCCACATACAGTTTGATGGGTTAAAAAACATCTTCTGAAGCCAATTTGTATCAAATTGTTTATGTAAAAAGATTCTCAAATATAGAAACAGTTTGTTCGTAGATCTCAAAACTGTAGCAAAGTTGTGGGATTTGGTGTTGTGGTTTTTGGTTTGTTTTAGGCTTTTTCTTATACAGATGTCAATTTGAAGACAGTGGTAAAGAGGTTCAAAATTCAACTGCTTTATCTCTTCTGAAAGCACAGAACAAGTTCAGATGCACAAATATGATCGAGTTTCCTTAAAACTGATCAATATTTAATTATTGACTGACCATAGAGGAAGTAAAAATCTGTAACATCCTGCTGCTGTCTTGCTAATTAATTGTTCTTCAAATGGATCTTAATATTGTGTGGCTCATTGGCTAGCTGTTTTTGTAGGGTTTTCTTTTTCCAAGTGGCAGCAACACAGCTTGTACTATAAAAGATTTGAACACAACCCACCTCTGTTCTTTTGTGAACTCAGATGCTGTATTTAAGGTTAAATGAATTTGCTGTAACATGTTTGAAGGCCCAATGAGGAGTTTTTGCTGAAGTGAGGCCTCAGTGTACACACATGCTGTACCCAGTGTGCTGAAGAGCCATACTGTTAATGGAGGAATTTACAAGAGATGTGAGGCACTCCAACACAGTAGATGTGGCCACAGTGATGTTGCAAACGTTTGCCTGAAGTTCCTGGAGAGCTGAAATTGTTCAGGTTCCATGTATTTGCTTCAACTAGTTCCTTGTGCCACTTCCTGAAATTGTTTGCCTGGTATTGGAAGTGTTGGAGAGAAAACGGATGAGTGAAATATTCTTAAATTCTTCTTTGCATAGTGGGTTTTTTATTTGTTTGTTTCTTTCTCTTTGTCTGGTGTTGCCTTTTTTAATTAAACGTGAATTCATTAAGAGAAAAAGGAGGAGGTAGGGATTGGGAAAAAGTAGCTAACCTGGTAAGCTTTAGCTGATAGGAGTTACTGGGTCTGGTTTAATTTGCAGCAGCTCTCCATCATGTCTCTGCATCCCACAGTAATGACAGTTATTGAATAGCTGCTTTCCTGGTACCTCAGCAAAGAATTCTAGAGAACTTAATTTTAAATAATAAAAACTTCAAAACCAAACAGATTTCTTCCTAAGCTACAAGAGGTATGCTTCAAGCATATATTTGTTTTTGACGAACACAGGTATTCTCTCTCAAGGATGTAATGGTAGTCTTTCTCTAATAATGTCTAAATTTAATTATTTGCTTAATTATATTAAAAGATTTAAAAAATTCTCTTTCAAGAAACTGGTTCAAAACTAAGTTTTGAGGAGACCTGACATCAGGATGGTGTTATTTCCTGGCAATCCTCAGTCTGTTATTTTTGAAGAATCATAGTTAGGACAAGTTATTGGCAATTATTGCATCATTTTTTGAGTGTTTTCTACTGAAGATCTGATCAGCAGCAAGGGCAATGTTGGGATTTTCAGATTCTAAGTGCTCTTGCTGTTACTTGACCAGTTGATGTTGTTGCTCAGCACAGCTGTGCCTTTGGCAGCATTGCTACCCAGGGAGAAAAGTGGCCATGAGGTACAGGGATAGCAGTGTCACTTGGCAGCAGAGGCAGATATCTAATATGCAACTGTTAGGCTTAAGACAGTTTACAAAGGGGTCTGACAAGCGTGGCCGGAATATTTCTCTGAGCTGCATGAGCAAATCATAAATAAAATATAGCTTTAATTCACTTGCCATAATACCTTTATAAAAGTTGAAATTCCAAATCCCATTTTGCCAGTTCATTTTTATTATTCAAAAACTGGTGAGTCTGTTAGGCAGCTTTTGTTTTTCTCTTCTTTTTTTTAATGATATTGGAAATTCTTAACAAAAGCATTGTTGGACAGTTTCCAAGTGCATTTCTACTCTTGCATTAAAATTAACACTAATGTTAAAAGTCAGAGGACAGATTTGTAATCTTCAGAAGGATGCAGAAGATACCATGTGCATAGCTATAGCCTGCAACACATAAACAAAGAAGGTGGACATAGCTTGATGTAAAGCACGTAACAGGAGTAGAACCCAGTCAAGCCAAATCAGTTGCTGGACAGTGGTAATGGCTTGAGTTTAAGGAAGAATAACGCAAGGATATAAATCAGAATTCAAAATCATTTCCATATTCCCAAAACAGCCCCAGTCTTGAAATAAATGCAAACACATGTCTTCTTTTGAGTTAAATCAGTTCATAGAATCAAAGATTATCCTGATTTGGAAGGGGCTTACAGGAATCATCTACAAGTCCAACTCCTGGCCCGGCATAGGACACCCCAAAGATCACACCAAGTACCTGAAAGTGTTGTCCAAATGCTTCTTGAACTCTGTCAGGCTGGTGCTGTGACCACTTCCCTGGGGAGCCAGTTCCAGCCCAACCACTCTCTAGGTGAAGAACCTTCATCTAATATCCAACCTAAACCTCCCCTGACACAACTTCAGGCCATTTCCCCAGGTCCTGTCACTGGTCACCAGAGAAAAGAGCTTGCTCCTCCCCCTTCTTTCATGAGGAAGTTGTCGATGGCTGTGGCATCTCCCCTCACTCTTCTTCAGGCTGAGCAATCCAAGTGACCTCAGCCACTTCTTTTATGGCTTTCCCTCCAGGCCTTTCACCATGTTCATTGCCCTCCTTTGGACTCACTTTAAGAGCTTTATATCTTTCTTATATTGTGGCACTCAGAGCTGCACACAGCACTCGAGGTCAGGCCACAGCAGAGCAGGACAATCCCCTGCCTTTCCTGACTGGCGATGCTGTGCTTGGTGCAGTTGTCAGAGTCTTTTGCACTAGGCAGGTATAAATAATTTGTCATCTGCAATAATGTTAGATACCAAAGTGAATGGCTTGTGCCATGTAGGAAGGTACATAGATGGGGACAACTGAGAGGGTTCTAGAGAGTTAGTTTCCAATATTTGAAGCTTTTTGATGGTGTGGTTGCAGATTATAATTCCAAATATCTGTCTGGTCATGGAGATAGATATCTATATTTAGGTTTCGTCATTAAAACCAAAGGAACAAACTCAATTAAATTAGAGGGATTTGGGCTTTTTCTCAACAGGAGACTGGTATGTGGATTGCCTGCCTGGAGCAGTGGTACTTAGCATGAGTTGTGATTCTTGCTGAAGTAGTAGCATGCAGTTTGCTTCACTGCTGACAGACTGTGTGTAGAGGGGAATTTTTATGTTGAAATGCCGATTTCCTTGCAGATGTGTTTCTCCAGTAATGTTTTGTAGACAAACATAATTAGAGAAAATAAATGTTCAGAAAAGTGGAAAAAGGGGACCAAAATAATTGAACAGTGTTGGGAAAATACTGAATAACATTTTAGAGCAAAAAAATATAAAATGTTTTCTTTTGAAAGTGGTATGGGGAATTTCAAATCCTGAGTAATTTATTACTGTAGTTACCACACACAAAAGTAATTTTGTATTGCAAAGCTGTAAAAATATGTTACCTAATAGGTTTTTTTCTCTTTTTAGTTGTAGTGGGTTAACCTTGGTTTTCTGCCAGGTGCCCACCAAGCCACTCTCTCTCTCTCCCCCTCCTCAACAGGACAGGGGGAGAACATAAAATAAAACATCTTTTAGCTTGAGATAAAGATGGAGAGATGACCAATTACTATCACAGGCAAAACAGACTCAACTTGGGGAAAATTAATTTCATCTCTTTCCAATTAAATATAGGATAGGATAGTGAGAAACAAGGACAAGACTAAAATCACCTTCTCCCCTCCCCCCATTTTTCCAGGCTCAGCTTCAGTCCTTTGTTCCTGAATCTTCAACCTCCTTCCCCTCAATCCCCCAAGTAGCACGGGGTATTGGGAAATGGGGGCTGCAGTCACTTCATAACACTTTGTCACTCCTTTTTCTTCACAGTTCCCTGCTGTGGTGTGGGATCCCTGCCACAGGATTTAGTCCCTTTCAAACTATTCCAGTGTGGGTCCTCCACACAAGCTGTAGCTCTCCAAAAACTGTACGAGCATGGGTCCTCTGTATGGGGTGCACTCCAGGAATGGACTGCTCCAGCATGGGCCCCCCATGGGCTGCACTTCCTACTCCTTTGTGGGCTCTCCACAGGCTACAGCTTCCTTCAGAGCACATCCACCTGCTCTGGCATGGGCTGCAGTGTGGATAGCTGCTATAACTGCTCTGGTGTGGTCCTCCATGGGCTGTGGGGGAACAGCCTACTCTTTTTGTGGGCAGCAGCAGAATCTCAGCTCCAGCACCTGGAATGCCTCCTTGCTGTTCTCCTTCACTGACCTTGGTGTCTGCAGGGCTGTTTCTCTCACATTTTTCTTGCTCCTCTCCCATAGCTCCTGGGCAGCAGTCTTTTTTCCTTATATGTGTTATCGACAGAGGAACAAACCAGTCCTATTGATGGGCCTAGGTTTGGCAAAGAACAGGTTTGTCATGGAGCCAGCTGGAACTGGCAGTATCCAGCATGGGGTAGCCACTGGTCTCACAGAGGCCACCTCTGCAGTGGCCCCTTGCCCCACAAAACCTAGCCATGTAAACCAAATACACTAATCCTGGGATCAGCTCTTCTTTCTCTGGTGTATGAGAAAATCATTCAACATTGCATTAATCTAACACATCAGTTCTGATGATTTCAACTTCAGTCACTTTCAAAATCCAAATCTCTAAAGCTAAATTTAAAATATTTGAGAGGCATAGTCACTGTAACAAGCTTAATTTATAGTGTCTGACTTTATGTTGTTGCACAGGAATACAAAATAACTTAACGTTTCAAAGTTGCTCTAAAATTAATTTATATATTCATATAAAAATTAATTTATATTTTAATTCAGCCCATTCAAGATTTCTGGTTTCTGAAAAAAAGACATATATCATAGTCTACATTTCTTCCAGATGTTAACTTCAGTGTAGGTATAGGAAAAGCGTTTTCCACTACTTTGCTTGTCCTACAGCTACCAGCATTAAGGAAAATCCAAATTAGTTTTTTGCTGCTGTCATCCTTTATTTTAACAGCATTTACCATCCTTGTTTAAGCATTTTGAAAAAGGAGTTTCAGAAAACTTGCAACTTAATCTCCTTGTCTGTTACACAACCAAATACTCTGCAGTCTTCAGTGATTTGGTCTTGTAGCTGACCATTGACTGTAACACATTAAGGGTAGTAGGAGTATTTAAAGCACTAGGAAAATTATGCTTCGTGACTATCTCCTCACAAATGCTATCAGTTCACTGTCTGTAGATGATGCCCTAGCTGCTATGACTGGTTGTGTGTTTAGCTTAGGCCTTCTTCCATTCCGTAACCAGGAATGCTAAAATACTGAAGGAAAATAACTTCACCAGACTATCAAAAGGATGGAAACAATTGGCCAGCTCATGCCAGTGATTAATAAACCCAGCTTTATTGCCATTCACGATGGGAAATCATACACTCTTCATTGTTCCTGAAAAATAAAGTCCTGTGCTGGCAGTAAACTCTCTAGATTTGTCTCCCCTGATGGAATGTTTTCTTGAGGCACAAGAGATGGGTTTCTAACAGCCCACCTCTTGCTTTGCTTTTTTTGTAACATTATTTCAGGTCTGATTTCCATGCCATTTTATAGTTTCATTACTGAGAGGAAAAAAAATAGGCACCCTGCTAATGTCTTACAAGGTCCATATATCCATATACACCAAATAGCTCCTCTGTTGTATTTCAGAGTCTGAAAAGAGGTTTCTTAAAATGAAATTTGGATGCAATTTTTAAAGATTTTTCACTCTTAGATGACAGCTGGTAGAGCGAAGAAGTGTAGTATTCATTTTCCCATACAGGGACACTCCTCTAATGTCTGTAAGATTGTATAGTCTAAGTGGACAATCAAGTTCTTTTCAACTTGCCCTTCACAGTTTCTGGGAAGAAAAGTAGATTACCTGAGGATCTATCTGTTAGGCAATAAGTGCGTGCTGGGATCCATATTCCCTGAACAGCCAAATCCAGGTCGTGTGCTGCTGCTTGCTTGAGACCTGCATGCCCGTGTGGCAGAGGTGAGCTGGGTGTGTACCTAGGTGCTCCCTTGCCTGGTGGGGATGCAGTTGATCCATTCATTGAGAAATGAGGCACTCGCAGGTTCCCTGGTCATTTGTGTTTCAAGGGAAGGCAGTTAACCCACTGTCCCCTCAAGTGACAAACACTGGGCTTCTTGCAGTTGTTTGTGGGCAGAGTGGCCACTCAGCTAAAGAAATGTGTGCAGGGAGTTGGGAGAAACTCAGAAATTCAGAAGGGGGAAGAGAGGAAATGAATGATACATTGGAGCCTGTTAAGTGAACTGATTTAATCAGAAAATATTTTTTATTAGATTGGAAACTTATTCCTAGGGTTTGTTTGAGTGCTTATCCATCAAAACTTAGTCTAATATTTTTTCTTAATAGGATTTTCTCTTCAGAATTCTTTACATTTTATAAAGGCTTTCCAAATATAACATAGGATTTTGAGTATTTTTATAGGGATTTGTCTTCTTTTGTTTTGATCAATGCACTATGAATTTGACTGTGTAGATAGCATCTAGCCCTGGACAAAGAAATATCAGAGTGATATTTTTAGCAATACTTCTTTGGCTTGCTCTCTGAAGATGAAGAAAAATTTCCCTATTTTTCCCCACTTTTGCACAACCTGTAAAATCCTCTATGTGCAGTATTTGTAGGTGAATAAAGTGCATTTTATTAATTTCTCATCTTAAAACCAAGATTTTGAGAGAGCTTAGTAAGTTTCATTTTTGGCTGCATGATGTCAACATAATCAGCACTTGTTTTGTAACTGATAAAGTTGTTGCAGCTCATAAATACCAGTCATTCTATTTTTATTTTTGTTGCTATTCAAAAATATCTCTATTTGTAATTAAATTAAACAGTTGTAGTTAAATGTTTAATGGAATAAAAAAGCTCATGTATTTGAGAATTGCTGCTAATAAAACAAATAGTGATTTAGATAATTCCTGACATTCTGATACATTAAATAGGCTGGATTTCCCCAAGGCATTTTTAACTCTTTGGAGCAGAATCAAATGTGGAGCAGTGATGAGATAGTGATAGTGACCAGCTTAAAATTTGTGATCCTGTTGTTACTGCACAAAAGGCGTATGTATTTGGGGTTGTATTCTAACTTAGTTTTCTAAAAGCCAGTTTATGCTGTAAAAAGCCTGCCATAATGAGCAGATTCATGTTTGTTTTGAAACACAGGAGTATGTAAAAGTTAATAAGGTCTTAAGCACTTCCAGCCACTATAAACATGCCTTACTCTGCTTTTCATGTTACAGAAATTCTGCTGCTGTCCATTAAGTTTCATGACTGATTTTTCCTAGGCATGGTTTTTTTTTGTCAAGGGAATATGCTTTATGGGCTGAACAAACTTCAGGCGTTACCTCAGCTGAGGCTATTTGCTTCTGAGATGGTGTTTAAGGTGACACTATTTCCTAAATGCAGCTTGTGCACTTTTGTTTGATCTCGTTCCAAAACCACTATCCATTGACTTCATTACTATGGATTCAAGTTGTATATGAGCTCCTTGAGAGAAGACTGTGAAGACTGTACATCAGCTTGGCTGTCATGGATTTGGAGTTAAAAACCAAGTTCAGTATCTCATGCTTAGCAGCTGGAGGAAAAATATGTCTTGGAATCCTCACCTTTTCTTGAGCTTTAAGTCTCTGGATCATCAGGCTGGTTGCTGTATAAATTATTTGAGAACACTTTGCAGTTAGCACAGGGCTATCAGAAGAACAGAAGGCATCCTAATATAACAGAAGGGAACAGTAAGAAACTGTAATATCTATGTGAATATGAAAAAATTATATAGATCTAGTTGTTCACCCTTTAAGTTCACCTTAAGATGTTTCAGAAGGAAGAATATACAAGGAAGTCAGATGGGTTCAGGGTGCATTTGAAACTGCAATTATGTGCCAAGAGTAATGAATGGATATCTTAAGAAAACTCAGCAAAACAAAGCTACCTGTGAAATTATTTCTTTGTTCCCCAGTAGAATACTTCTGTACTTCTTTAGAAAGTGTAAGTGAAAACCAGTGCTGACCATGCTAAAAAGCAAATCAAACCTAAACCAAAATATAATTTCAGATTAATGATAGTAGGTATAATCTGTTTTCATGTTTTGTGCGAATTTGAGTGGAAATGTGCACCTGCTTCAATGGTAATAACTGGGGGAAAAAAAAGACAGGTAATGAAAACACCAAAACACCCTGTTGCCTCTTGTGAAAAATTAATTAGATGAGCAAATAGAAGAATGTCCATTGGAGTGGCTACAATAAAGATGGGGACTCATGTCACATTCTGCGATTTCCCCGTAGTTGTTTGTTAGAGAGGACCCATGAACCTCTAGAAAGGCTTGTATTCGTGGGATGTTAAAAAGAAACACAAGTGATTAAGGGTCTTATAGAAATTCTTGTGGCTTTCTGGCAGCTGCTGAGATAAGTTGGCTTGTTTAGTCCCTTCCTGAGCAGTGATAAAATAGCCAACATAGAAAAGGTTGGGAAGATGAGTGAAATGGAATAAGTTAGAGCTAATGCTCTGTCAGTTTGCTCTAGGGCTGGAGCAGCTCTAACAGCCTTTGCAGTACAGTGGGGATTTCTGTCTTTGGAAACAGATGTTGATGTGCATTTGTAACCCTGTGCTGCCCATTTGCTATTACCTTATGGAATAAAGTGTTTCAAAGGTTTCAAGCCAATGGGTTGGCAGAGAGCACATAGTTTTCTTTCTTCCCCTGAATCAGTACATTCCAAACTTCTTCCTGCTTATTAAAGAGTTGTCTTAGGCCTGCAGCCATGTGTTTAGTCCTATAAGCTCTAATACTGAGGGCAGCTTTCTGATTACTTCTGGGATCTTGGATGCCTTGTCAAAAAGTAGTTTCCCTGAGTTTTCAACAGGATACATAGTGCTAAATTCGGGTAGGATAGTGATACTCTTTGCATCATTTAGATGTGGCTTCAGTCATGATTTAAAGTGTTTGCTAAACTGTACAAATTCTCTATGTATCTTTTCATGGAAAACCAGTATGTTGTGTGACATCTGACTTTTGCTATTGACTAGGTAAAGAGTTGCTTGGAGTCATCCATGCAGTCCTGTGCATAAGTGTTGCTTAAAACAATATGGGATGAAGTATATTCAATTCTGCTTCTCTGTTGGAACTGTGCTTTTTAGATCCTTGAGAAGATGCATCTTTTGAGTAACTCCTGTTACATCAATAAAGACTACATAACTCCCCTGGTTAGTGCAATGGATGACTTGAAAAGATGAGTTGAAAATTAATTACTTAAAACAAGCAGACAGAAAGATCACTGATGAATGAAACCCGAACAATTTTGAAATTATTTGCAATTTTAAACTATTTTTGAGTGACTTATTTGTAGAATGTGAACCAAATCTATGATGCTGAAGACTGATTGATGCTTATTTGGGATGTTGTGAGCATCAAAATACATCAATACACCAAATGCTGTTTTCAGGCTTTTACAGTGTAAACAATTTATTGTTTGAATAACAATTCCTTTGTGTCTAGCATGAAACAACACCCTTAAGTGTTTTGGAAAACGTTACCCTTTTGAACAATGCAATTTCCTTTGCCAATGTGAGCTGCTGTCCCTGCAGACTTTTCTTTCAATTCCCCATTGGGCTTGTGGCAGTCAGCTAACACCTTCTGTGTTACTTTATCCCATTTTCTGCAATATTGTTCTCTCTGAGCCTTTTTGTCATGGCTTAGCTGCATCAAACTCCTGCTGCAGAAAGCTGGAATGTGCCACACCGGATTCTCTGGCTCTGTGTATATGGACTTAATGCACATCAACTTAAATCAATTTGTTTCTTCTACCATATGACAGCTGAAACCTTAGTCTGCTGGAAATTTCAATTTTTAAAAATACTTTTTTTTCTGTTTGTGCACTTTGTTCCTCTAGTGTGTGTCAGTGCTAGGGCTGTTCCAGGCATTCTGTTTGTCATTGAATAACTCTTGCTCATATCCATTTTTTACAAGACACTGTGTTGCACAACTGTTTCCTTTTTTACTTCCTCAAGATTGGGTTTACCTACCCAAGGCTCTTGGTTTTTAATTATTTTCCTATTTATATCATGTCATCAATTCTTTCATGATGCTTTTCTAAATTTTTTTTTTCCTTTATTGCCTTGTCCCCATGCTCTTGCTCTGTCATCTCAAACTCCTCTAACAAATCCACAGCCTTGTTTTGGTATCGCATGCCATGTTCTGCAATGCACCTTGTGTGAAACACCCAGGGAAAATATGGTGAGCAACATATATGTAGGATTTGCAAGAATTCACTTCTCTTACAAGGTTTATACATAATTTTTGTTCTGGCAGAGCAGCACTTTCTGAAGTTCTTTAGTGATTTGAACTCATAAATCCCAAATATGCACTTCTGAAAATCCTGAAGCTGCAAGGAAGATGGAAGTTTCTGAGTTGTGAGTGTGAGTTGGCTGACAGCCTTGCAAGTGGTCTATGGATCTGGTAATATAAAAGGCAATGATTACATGAAGAGCAATAGAACTTTTCACCACCAGTGTGACTTCGTCGCGTCAGCCAACACCATGTTCTTTCAGAATGTCTTTTCTTTTAAGTAAATGAGGGCTCTGAAATTTTTTTTCCGTGCAGAGAAATACCAACCATTGTGTCTTGAAAGGGATGAAAAAACTGTTTCTTTTTTTATGGAATCTGTTTTTCAAGTGATTGCACATTTATTTCTGTTTTTCAGGAATAGAAGACTGAGAGTGCATCTTTTCAAGTTAGCTTGTGCAGGTAGTAAATAGGATTTTCTCTGATCAAGTGAGAAATTTGTGGCAGATGTAGACATACCTGTTTATTACAGAAGTACCACTGTATAGTAATACCTTCTGATTTACAGGCCCCAGTACCTAAGACACACATGAAGTACTTGAAATTTTTGCACATTTTAGCTCTCAGGTTACCACTGTATGTTGTATTTTTGTTGTTTCGGTTTTTTTTAATACATTGCTTAAATAAGGGGGTGAGGGGTGTGGTTTTTCTGAAAGACTGTAAGATCCCTTCCTGTTTGGACTAAATTTGGTTGTTGTATTTGAGCTGATGCTTTCTATGATTTCTTTTTTGCTAAAAGTCTCTCCCTAACAGCTGTTTGCATTTTGAGTTTTTTAAGTGTGTGTTTCTCCAGTATTTTGCAAGATTAAAAATATTTTATAAGAACCTTTGGGAATACTTGTTGCTTTGTTTATTCACTTAATGATTCTGTGTGGCATCAGATGTTCTCAGTTTATTTCTGGCCATTATTAATTTTTGATAACATATCTGGCTAATTTATTCAGGCTCATAATGTGGAACTCCTGACTTGAGTAGAGCAGCTTGATGAGGAACCGGTTACTGATGGGTTTGATTGTTACCATCATGAAGGAAACACTTCCCCAATACACCATTTTAGATAATAATTGCATGTCTAATTCGAGATCTGATGATGGCGATGTAGTCTGAAAACAGCAAAACTGCTGGTAGTGGCCTCTCTTCTGTGAGTTACTTTGGTTTTACAGTAGCTTGTTCTAGCTCTACTTAATTAACTTTAATTTCTATATATGTGTATACCTTTAACTATATGATATTGTAACAGTTAGCTTTGTTTAGTTGTATTTATTGCACATTTACTATTCATTGTGTTGCTTCCTTTAAAAAAAAAAAAAAAGGCAGCTTGGCAGCAGAGGAAGGGCTCTCTTGTTATATTGACCTGGCTGCTCTGCTGTGGAGGGAGAGATGAGTGATTTTTAAAAGCAACTGAGCCATGAGGCCCAGAGAAGCTTTTAAGGTGGAGGTGGGGCAAGCAGAGAGGGAGAGGAACAATGAAGCTTGAAGAAAGTGAGGGAAACCATAGGCTGGAAGATTGCTGAAAGGAGTAGAGAACTCGCTTGTAGAGGTACACAGAAAGATGGAAGCTCTTTTAGGGTTCTGGAGTGGAAAACATGATTGTTCAACTCAGCCTTTGAAAGCTTTTGACTTGGATAGCCAAATCAGAGGAAAAGACCTGCCATGCAAGATGAGAGGGCCAAAATCTGTTTTTTTCAGATCTTTCCATGCAGTAGGGTTGCATTCTGGATTCTGTATTAGCTTTGTGCAAGCAATTAGAAATAGAGTTCTGTAGGTTTGTTTTCTTTTCTTCTTGCTGTTTGGTTTTGTTTCTTCTTTTGCTATACTCACAATGGCAGACTCGCTGATTCCCCCTGAAGGTTCTGCCTGAAATGAAGCTTCATCACGAATCTCCACATACAAGCTGGCCAAATATTGCAACAAGACAAGAACAGCAAAAGCACCTTTTGTGGTTGACTCGTTGGAATAGTGGGCTCTAAAAACATACATGGATGTTGATTGATTTTCTTTTTTCAATGTATTTGGTATCATGGACACTAGTATTTTCCTGAGACATGTGGAGTCATTGGCTCATTGAACTAACTTCTGTTGCATACCTGTAAGTGAGGGATGTGGAAGCTACAGAAACACCAAAGGGGAATATTAAGTGTTTAGAGTGAATAGGGGTCACTCTTACTTTCTAAAAGCTGGGGATATTCTAATTGTGAGTTAATTTTATCAAAGTTGTAATGCATCTGACAGGTTATTTTCTGTTGGTTTAAATTATTTATTTGCAATTTGTTGTGTATGACTGGACACAAATCATACTGTCTTCACCTTGCTCTCTATTTTTTATATTTTCTGTTTGCAGAAAAGGCACATGAGTAATTTCTAGATGGCCATATGAGCGCTTTAGACATAAGTGTTTGCAAATGTACATTTGCACAAACATTTCTGAGGTGAGGTTTGTTTTCAACCCCAAAGAACCTCATTCCAAAGTCTGAATATATGGATGTCACCTGAAAACAGAGGTAAAACATAATGGTCTCATCTGATTTGTTTAAACATTCTGAGATACAGGGTTTTTGGTTTCTTGCTATGGTCTTCATGTCAGGCAGGTTGCCATTTATTTATGTAAAGATTCAAGCAGTTTTCATACCACTTTGCAAAGAAAAGCTACATTAAAAGTAGAATTCCTTCCTGAGGACTCTAAAGCTAAGATTTGAAATAATAGTTTTTCTTTGTTATTGCCTACCATATAACCTGTAAGGTTGTTGCTCTACTTGAAGCATTTAGGAAGAACAGTGCAGTCACTTCAGTCATGATTTTTTTCATATCAATAACCCATTACATGCTATGACTAGTCTCCATTTGTCATTTGAGTGACAACATTGTCTTTCTTAGAGTTGAAATGCCTCCCTTTCTATTGTGTTTCTTGAGCACTTTCACTTGATAAGGGAAACAGGAGTTGATGTTGATATTTCAGATAATCAGGAAGCTTTTATTTTCTTCCTTCCTCTCCTATATGTTGTGGGACAGGAAGATATAAAGAGTATAGATAAGAACATCAGGTCTGATGGGGAAATGTGTTTAATGACCTGGAGTTGCCTCCAAGTACAGTATCAATGCCAGGTATGGCAATAGCAAGAGTTTCAATTCTTATATTACTTTCACTAAGTTTGCATTTTAAATAAAATTATTGGTTGCAGATAAAAAACATTGGATTGTTGGGAACTTGAAATAATACCAGTTCTTTCATTTTCTCAATCCTGAATTCCTGACTATGTATGCATCCTAATGGACTAATTTCAGAAGGAGGGGAAGGTATTATTTAAAGTTCAACCTGTTTGCAAAAAGTTCTTCAACACTCTTAGCTGTGTTTTCCCCTATATAATAAGGTTTGAGGGAATAAAGGTGTGCATTTTAAACTGGCCTTTTCCTTTTGTCTTGTCTTTTGGGATCTTAAACATAGGACTAGTTTATTTTCTTTCATATTCTAGAGGCAGTGGCAGATATCTTATTCTTGCAGACCTCAAGAGAAGCTATATACCACTTGGAAAACCTGTTCCTGAGCTTTTTTAAAGTTTTTGTTAACTGATTTAATTTGGCATGACTTTTAGAGTCTATGGTGTTGTTACACCACTGCAACCTTTTATACTCGTAGGATTATATGGGAGACTACCAGAAGCCTTGCCAATATCTAGCTATGCAATCCTCAAAGCTACGCTTTCCTCTTGTCCACAGAGTTCACAGTCATATCACATAGAAGGCATTCAGGTTAGTTGAATACAATTTGCTCTTGGTAAATCCAGGTGATGTCCACATCATCTTCCTCACTTGTTGCCTTCTCTCTTCAAGTATGAAAAGTCTGGCCTCTCAGTCTGGCCACTTCCTGAGCTTGATCTCACTTTGACTCTGGGAAATGTTTGCCATTTCCAGCTCTAGTAAAGAAGTGGGTGTAATTTCTCCCCTGCACCTGCTCTTAAGTGCACCTGGCTATTATCTTTCTAGGATTACTCCCAAGGCAAGCTGTCTGCAGTTAGGCTGACTGTAACTTTGCTTGAGAGATTTCAGAACATATTTGCGACTAATTCTTTCTGTAGTAGAGAAGAGTTTCTAACAGTAGAAGTGCTTCTTTGAGAATCAAAATATTGACCCAGTTTCCTCATATGCCAGAAGTTTCTTCTGTTGCAAAGTTAGCTTTGCTTAGCTTCCCTGAATTTTCCAGGAAAATGGCTAGTCTTTGAAAGAGCGATGGAAATGAGCAGAGTTTTCACTTCATTATACTTTTATATTCAGTTTCTAGATTCAGTCTCTTGAAGTTGGCCTAGTGTAAAGAAATGTTCTGGTCATAGACAGGGAATAAAATCTCAGGACGGTATCTCAGGACTACTCCTTTTAAAGATAGAGGAAAACACAAAACAGGTTTTGTGTTTTTCTTGTGATCTTGGACAAGGTACCATACTCTTACTACAACTTGTTTCTCTCTATGTATAATGGACTAATAGCATTACTCAGCTTTCTGTAAGGGTTCTGGGGATCTATCCAGTAAAGATGATAAAAGATACATGTAGACAAGTTGTAAACCATGTGAATAGTCACCAGCTCACCAGAATAGATGGTACACTGGAAATTTTAGATGCAGTTCTAAGCATGTCTCCTCTGCAAGTTGATAGTAAAATGGGGTTAGCCACATTCCTTGTGTTGCTGGGGGTGATCTTGTGATCAGAGGCTAAGATGATTAACTTGCTGACTTTTATCAAAAGTTTAATTAGTTTTCTTGCCAAATGGAATTGCTTACTTTCTTTCAGATAGGTGAAATGATCTAGCATTCATGTTGCTGAAGAGTGAGCAAATTTGATGGAAAGAAGGGAGCAGGAATGTGAGAATAGGAGAGGAACTGATTATAAACCTCCCTTTTGATGGTTGGTTGAAATGCAAAGTAATTTGGCATCTTTAGAGATGTGTTTGACTTCATCTTGGCCTCACACAGAGTCTGCTTTTTGGTCTCTTTTTCAGAGTAGGAACCTGGATGTATGGCTGTGGCAGGCTGTTGCAATACACAATGATATTTGAGGACAAATTACTTCAATTACTTGTTTGTTCCATGTCAATATCAACATTAGGCATTAAGCAGTTAGCTTTTGTAAAGTGAAATTTGACTTACCCTAATCCAAAGCATAAAAGGTAAAATATTTCCCAAAATGACAGGACTAGGTTGTTTTTGTAGATATGCCTACTGACTTTTGAGGTAGGGCTCTGATGTGCTTGGGACTTTTTGAATTTACAAGATGTGTCCTCACTGCATTGCAGAACTTGGTGCTAAGAGCAAATTGAAGCATATAATTGTGTTCTGACAGGTGGAAACGTAAATGCTATCGTAGTACATTTTAGCATTTTACTAGGGCTCCTCCTTAGGCTTATTTATCTGAGCAAGGGCTTTTGTTTGGCTTCAGAGTAGAGGACAGTCTAGATCCTAGTTTTGAAAGGCAATATTAATATGAACAATTCTTAATAACAGCTGCTTCAGAGAGCCTTAATGTGACGTTATGCAAGTTAAGATTTCTTGTCTTGTAGCATACTGATTTAGCTTTTGTTTCCTTTCGGAAAGGGTGAAACTTTGAGGCATGTGTAATTAGACTTTTTTGATTAAACTTGCATTGCTAGTACAAATTCATAATATTACTTACCTGTCACTTCATTTCCTACATAAAGTGCTCCTTATCTGTCTCCTTTGAGGAGTGCACTTATTAAAACATAAGCACACAGGACACACATGGTCCAATAACTTTTATAGCATTTATTAGTATTTGCATATTCTGTGTGGCCATTGCTTCACAGAGCTAGGAGAGCTTTATCTCAGACACTTGGATAAACAGTGCGAGATGTCACTGGACATCACTGGACACTGATAAGTCTGTGTCCACTCTCTTTACATCTGCTTCTCTTCAGACGTTTTTACATACTGATAAATTCCCTTAACTGTCTTCTTCATGGCCCTTTGCTTGACTCTCTCCAGTAGCCCCATATTTCTGGTGTACTGGGGAGCCCGGGACTGGACACAGCACTGCAGCTGTGGCATCACTAGGGCTGAGTGGAGGGGGGAAGATCCCCTCGCTTGACCTGCCAGCAATGCTCCTTCTGGTAGCCGAGGGTACTGCTTGTCCTGTTTGCCACAGGGGCATCTTGGTGTCCATCAGCGTCCCCAGGGCCTCTTCTGCAAAGGGGCTTTCCAGCTGACTGCCCCCAGCAGATTCTGACACAGGAACTGCTGAGATTGTCCCTCTTCAGGCACAGGAATTTGCAGTTCCTTTTGTTGAACTTCCTGAGGTTCCTCCAGGCTGTCAATGTTCCTCTGGATGGCAGCACAACCCTCAGGCATATCAGCCACTCCTCCCAGTTCTGTATCATCTGCAGACTTGCCATATCATACTCTGCCCTGTTACCCACCACCACTCTCTGGGCCTGACCTTCAGCTGCTTTTCAGTCCTCACTGTCTGCTCATCCAGCCCATATTTAATCAGATTCCCTATGAGGATCTTGCAGGATACTGTGAAAGATCAAGCACAAAACTATGTTTATTCTTGAACAGATCTGTAAAATGGAAACAAATTACCAGCTCATTTCATTTTTCTCAAGTCATTGGAGCAATTTAAACCAACAGGTGGTCTTTGAGAGATAGTTCTTAAAATATTTAGTTACATTTCTCTGTAATTTTATAAAATACATTTTTTTCATAAATTGTGAGCTACATATGCAAACAGTGTGTCACAGAAACCTATTAACTATCAAGCTGTTGCACTGATAAAAGATCACTTAACAAAAATACATGTAATAGGTGTATTTTCTGAGAATATAGAGGTTGCTTTGCTGGGAAATGGAAAAGAAGAACAATTGCATAATAAGATAATGTATATACTTTCTGTCAACTTTTACAGTTGTGTATGTTTTATAATTGGATCGCTGGAAGCATGCCCATGAAATATGTCACTCTTTTAAGCAAATCATAAAAAACAAGACTGAAAGGAAGATTGGGAGTCACATAGTCCATGCTTATGCCTCTGGAATGCATCAGCTATAACTAAGTGTAATACTGAATGATGGATAAAAATTATATTTTATCATCAGTGTAAAGACTTAATCATCAGGTTAAAGACTTAAAATAGTGGTTTCTTGTAAAAAAATATTTAGAACTTAGTATTCTTGCATTTTTGCTAGAGTTATGACTAATGTATCTAATCTTTTTCATTACAGTTCATATAAAAATGGTGATATTTTGTTCTTTGCTTACAAAATCACCAAGTCCCTGTAGGTTATAATACATTTATTATTACTTTTTATGTTTGGTTTTATTGTTTATCTTGAAATAAGCTGAAGATCTTCAGTTCAAAGAAACTGCTGCCTCTTGCACGCAAATGTAGCCTGCAGTATAATTGCATTAGGATTTTGAAATAAAGCAGGTGTGCAAATTGTTTCTCAGGAAATAAAGTAAGCTCATTCTTACTGCTAATGTGTTTTTCTGTTACCTTGTCTTATATTCCAGTCTGCCTGCACCTGCTTATTTCTCTAGGACATAATCCAAAGCCATTGAAAACTCTGCTAATTCCAATGAACTGGAGATCAAGGCCTTAAAATTCTCCATTTTAAACTCTGTGGGAAGAAATGTTGATGGCTTATGTAGTGCTGATTACTGTGGAGCCCTTGTCTTGAGGGCTTTAGGCAGTGTTTCATTTCTTAGATTATATTCAGCACAGACACTGACTTGGTCTTCAATTTGTCATAGTTTGAAATGGAGTCCTTCTCTTTGTGTGTTCCATTACAGTTAGGGTTGGGGCTTTGGTAGTGGTGTGCTTTTTGCTTTTGTTTGTTGGTTTGTTTTCTTGCTATTTGAACATGAATGAGTAACCCTGTTCTTAAAGTATCCCTTTCCCCTGTCTATTAAAACACTTTAATAATAACAGAGAGCAAGGTTTTACGTGAGGCTGTAAACCAGAAACCTGACATAATTACATTACCTTTTTTTCAGAAAATGAATGTTACCTTTATTTCATTTTAAAAAATGGTGTAAGTAGGGTATATAGTTTTAAGTACTTTTCCACTTCTCTAAGTCTTTATGCTAAAGCAAGCAAGCACTAGTTTGTGATTTAAAAAAATAAAATTTAAAAAGACAACAAGATTACCTGTCCTGCTGCCTAACACCTACCTTGAGCTCTTCAGGTGATTTATAACCTGTTTACATTCTGCACTGTTTGCAATCTGGAATCCCAGTGTTTCCAGTTCCTATGGATTTGGAGTACTGCAGAGGAGGGGGTCATGGTGCAGTAGGTGAGGGGTGGTATAAATCAGGCAGTGTTCAAAGAACCTTTGTGGTGGCTGCACTCCTATTCTTCAGAGATATAATTCTGTTTATTCAATTTTTCAGAAAACTGAATCATTCAGTCATTTTTTAGTAAGACAGAATTTGAAAAAGCAGCTTGGTAAAAATGTATTGTTATCACTCAGCAATTGTAGTTTTTGTCTAAGTAAAAAAAGGTAGAGACTAGGTAAAAATGCGTGAGTACAGTAATTCAAATGACTGTCTTGGGTTACAGACTGCAACAAATATGCTTTGCTTACAAAGTGTATCTGACAACACCTGTATTATGTTAATTCTTATCAAACTTCTCTTACAGAAAGGGTGGTTTTTCACTTTTGTTGTTGGGATTTTTTCATTGAAGACTAGTGATTTGTTTTACACCTCTGTGCAGGCACATATGCCAGTTAAAACAAAAGACAACCATTCTTGTCTCATTTGATAATGCTGTCAGAGTACTTCAGGTTACAGGCTTCCTTATTCTTCCTTGTTTTTTAAGGCTACATTTTCACTTTTTTTTTTTTTTAATGCCTGTTAAAGATATCTGTGCAGTAACACAGAGTTTGACAGTTTTTTACATTGCTGCAGATTTGTGCATGTTGTGGTAGATGTCCAAAGGATAATGTTAAAAATAAAGGCAGAAAAGTATGAAAACCATGCCTTTATTTTGGAAAGAAGGAGAATTTGAACAATTTCAGATTATTTACTTTATCTTTACATTTAGAACTTTCCCTTAGCTCAGGAGACTGTAATAGCCATTACGTATAATATTTAGTGTGTGTTCAATGGTTGGAAAATGTGAAGGTTACCATTGAAGCATCTGCCTATTCTGTGAAATTTTTTTTCTGATTTTTATTCAACTGCAAAAGTTGTTTTGGTTCAAACTGAGTGGTAAACCTGCATTTAACTCTACAAATTTGAAGATATGTAGACATCTATCATCAATTTTGCAGTTCTAGTCGCAGTGAAGATGGAGGAACTTGGCTCTGGGATTATCTTTTGAACACATTCAGAGATTTGGACTGGCTTCAGAGGTCATAGCAAAAAAGTTGGACAGGTTCCATGCTCACTGTATGACACAATCTTAATTTATTAATGTATGTATCCTAATCTCACAGAAACTGAATTGTATGAAAGCATGTAGAGAAAGTTGGAGGTTATCTTTATATTTTCAACAGCGCTTTTTATAATGTGGATTAGCATTCTGTACTGAGATTAGGGCCTTGTATGCAGCATGCTGTGCAAATGCCTGAGAGGCCTTGTCAGGAAGACTAAGGAGGTGAAATAAAGGCAGAGAATGGCAATTTGTCTCAGTTTGTTGAGTTTGGATTTAAATTAGCTCTCTAGCTCCTAGATTAATGTCTTAGCCACTATATTTTACTTTTGGGCTTGTCTTTCTTTATTGCAAGTGTCTGTAAGAAGAGGCACACTGCCCTCACTTTTCATCTGGCCCTGGCACTTGCACAGACTTATGTCTACAATCACAAATAGTACAGAAGCAATATAAATTTCTAATTAAGGTACACCCATCATTTAGCTAAAAATAAACTCTTCAGGAAAACAAAGAAGAGTTGGCATTTGCATAACATATCCTAAAATTTTAGTTCATGGGATTAAAGCTCTGGTCCTTGGATTGGGGAGGATATGGTTTTGGTTTTTGCCACAGAAATGTATTCTGTTTTCTTCTTAAATCAGGACTGAGTTAGCTGGAGACTCTCCTGTGTTTAGAGGGCTCAATAAAGTTTTGAAAGCAGCCTACTGAAAAGTGGGCAGAAGAGATTTCCAATGGGAGTATGTCCATTTCTGAGAGACTGGTTTTCGTGAAGTAATCAACTACCTTGTTTTGAGAGAAAGAGACAGAATGTAAAACTGGTGTCAACAACTCCCTTCAGATTATAAGAGATCAGAATATAATCCAAATGTAGTTAGTTTAATTGTAAAGACATAGCAAAGAAAAAATTCAAATATTTAGATCTGTGGGAAGAAATTTATAACTCGGACTACTCTGATTTGTGGTTTTTAATAGTTCCTGTAAATTACGTGGACATGCTGTGGCTTTTTCTCCAATTAGTGGTCAAATTATTTATAGCAGATTCAAAGGCTGATAACTGTCTTAAGGAAATTTATGTATACTGGAAGCTTTATTTTGTTGGCTACATAAAAATTACATGTAATTCTTGTAAATAATGAAAATTATTACATTTCCCTCTCTCTCCTGCCCAAAAAAGACGTACCAAGATAGGAAGTATTATATATATCATATAGAGCATTTTAATAGATTTTAAAATTAAGTCTGATCATTGGATCTTTGAAGTTCTTTATCAAGAAGATGCCTTTAGAGACAGGCTTCTCTCTACTGTAAAGCAATGTGTGCAGCAACCAGGTGCAATGTGGATGTGTTTCCAGTCACGTTTCTACTATTCAGATGTCTGACTTGTGGATTCTTCAACCCCTTGTGTGAGGTATTTGGGTCTGTTCCCATTGAAGCTTATCCAGTAGAGGCTAAAAAGACAACATTAAACAAATGTAATATGGAGAGCACTGCTGGATGCTCCTTTAGTATGCTGTTAAATTTAGTAGTCATAGTTTGTGCATGTCATCAGGGCAGAATCTTCCAATACTTTGGAAGCAGTGGTGGCATTGCTCTTGCAATGTGTGGCATTCTCTCTGTATATTTCTCAGTCCTTCGTTTTTCAAAAGTTATTTTTGTTTTCCTAGCAGGTCACTCTTGATCTCACCAACCGCATATTTTTCAGTTCTGTAAACAATTGGAACATAGCAACAAGTGAAACACAGCCGAAACTACTGAGACTGTATATGCACTATGGCAGCAAAGAATTGGGCCAGGAAGAATACCTAGGCCTTAATTACCTCTGGATGCCTTGAAATCATTAGATGATTAAGCTATTAATGAACTTAATCTGTGCCTTCGGTTCAGCTTGACCAGTAATAAGTTCATTAAGTTACTCATCACCCGACATTAAATTTCAACTACACTGCTAAAAAGTGGGTATTAATTTAAATTACTACAAATGCATATTATTCCTTTATTCCTCTGCCAGTACAGTGTAATGGCTGTATGCACCAGGCACAGTATATTCTTGTTTTTACATATTCTTTATTTGTCTCATGTTGCACTGCAAGATTTTTCTTACTTTGCTACTCAACCACTATTCCACTGTCAGTCACTTCCTGCTAGCCTGAAAAACGCGGCCTTACAAGCAGTGATCACTTTTCATCTGGAAGATGTGTCCAGAGAAGTCAAGCAGCCTTGATTTTGGCTTTGGGTTTTTGCTGCCTTATTGATCACTTTTCTCACTTTCCTTTGCTAACTGAAGCTCTTATGTCATCCTACCAGCTGACTCCAGAGAACCACTAGAAACATTTCATTTGAGAAGTAAGCAATGCTTTGGCGACAAAGAGCACGTCTGAGAATGTTCATGTATGAAGTTATATCTGATTTAATAATTTATTTCTCCACAGAGTCTTTTGAGTTGAACACTAACTCCATCTATGGTGGCTTCAGGCAGGTTGCAACATTCTCTCTTGTGTTAAGACCTGTCTAACACGAAGCTCTCCATATTATCCAGATTGCTCTCTTTTTCTGGTTGCCTGTCCTGACAGTCAATTTTCTTGCAAAATAGTTTTACTGTGTCCAGCTGGGATGTCGTTAAATTTTTTTTACAGTGCTGTGTGGTACTGTGTTTTGGATACATGGCTAAAACAGTGTTGATAATGCACTAATTGGCTGTTGCTGAAGAGTGCTTGCACAGCACAGAGGTCTTTGTTTCTCCATTCAAATTCAGTAGGAAAGTAGGTGGGGAAGAGGTTGGGATGGCATACAACTATGACTGCTTTCTTGGCAATAGAAACTGGGGGTAGAAGAAGGAAGGTGTGGGGGTGTGTGAGTGCTTTCCATGGTTGTTGTTGCTTGAAGGGTATCCACACTTGTGGGAGGAAGTGAGTGACTTCAAATCACTTGCTGCTTTGGGGGTGGTGTGTCCCCTCTTTCCTTCACCTGTTAAGCTGTCTTTATTTGATCCACAAGATTCCTTGCTTTGTTCTTTGTTCTGTCTCCTGTGTGCCACTGAGGGGGAAAGTGAGTGAGCAGTGATATGGGTGTTGATCTTCTGACTAGGGTCATCCCCCCACAATAGTTTATGTAAGCATAAACCATTTGCAGACCTGTGGTTGGAGCAGTGTTGCTCCCCAGGCACCTGTCTCTCGTGACTGTTAGGTCAAGAGTATCTGTGTATAAGCAGATTGTCATTCTGATTTGTGTGTCTGTACTTTGAAGCTCTTGGCCATTGGACTGGCAGGTCTGTGCATCAGTCTCCAGAGTGAGATAACCTATTCTTTCTCAGCAACTTCTTTTGTTTTAAAAAACATAGATTTACAGAGTTTATTGTAAGACTCTTGACTTCACTTTTTCATAGGTCAGAGCCTCTTACCTCTCAGGACAAAGAATAATCCATCTTGTGATCCTATGTGAAATGGACAGATTTTAAGCATGGTCAAATGAGTGAAAGATTTGGTCTGTTGATCTCAACTGTATTTGGCCTTACATAGTTTAGGGTAAAGCCATAACTCACTCTTCCTCTATCTTTTAAGCCAGCAGTCCACCCCTTAAATCAATTTTCTGCTTTTGCCACATAGATAATATTTTGGTTAAAGAATTTAGTTCAGAAGCTTGTGCAGAGTTTTTAGAATTTTTCAAAGACCTTCCCACTAAAATCAGCTCTTCCCTATTCTTCTTTCTTGTATTCTTAGCGCAAGTGGGCCAGATTGTCATCCACTGCTATCTGTTTTTCAAATGATCTGTCATTTCCAGAGATTGTTTCTGTTTGGCTGACCACTTGCTGTGTCTTTTCACAAAATGCTGTCAGGTGAGGGGGATATTGAGCTTGCATATGTCTTTCAGCACTGTGCAGGTCCATTTTTTGCTCAGCCTGTGCTGGAGATGCATATTGTGTACACCTACACTTCTCAAGTTTTCACAGATCTGTGGCAGTCATTTGCCTGCTTGATTTCTTGCTAATTTAAACCCACTTCCAAATGAAGAGTCATGAGCATCACCTGCTTCATAGTGTCTGGTACCTGAGCAAGTGGTGGTGCTGTTCAAATACTTTTCATTTTTTCCTTAAGATTGGTCCCTTCCCTGAGAACCACTTGTGCAGACTCATGTGTTGTTTTTCAAAGTAGGTTTTATCTGTCACTGAGCTTTTTACACTGGAATAGTTTGGCACTCTCCTGGCCCTGTTGCTTGGGATTTGCCATGTCTCACAGGTACTGTGTCACGCAGGAATATGAGTCTTAGACATCCAGTGCCTTTCTGAGCATTTTCTTGTCCATATGACTTCGCAGTAGTCCTGTGCTGTGCCTCCCATTTCATCTGGAGTTTTCCAGAGCCATCCATCTCTAGCATGTGTGTCAGGCATTTGCTTTCTCAGGACAGTTTTGGAGAGGTGTCATGGTCAAGGAAGTCCAACAGGTATAGGTTACCTTTATCTGTAGTAACCCTGAGGTCACAAAAAGCCCTGAAAATCTCCTTGGGGGCTGCTCTGTTTTCTCCACTTCCGTATTTGACTGTTTTCAACTTAGTGGTAGCACTAAGTTGAAAAGTTTTCTCTTTCTGCCATTTCGTCCCTCTTCTACCAAAGTTTGAGGCTGGCATTAGGCAGAGTATTGCAGCAGAATGAAATGTCTTTCATGATCCAGTAAAATCATATTAAGTGTAACTTCACATGGAAACAAAAGGTAATTACATCAACACAGCTAATGTTGTTACATGGGAGGCCAAACACTAATTGGCTATTTTTAGTGTCTGCATTACGTAGGCTCTTTCCATAAAAACGCTGCCTTATTAAGTACTCGCGACAGCCTGTGTTGCGGCCGTTCGTGCTCGGGCTGATGGAGTTCGTTCAGGTGCGCGCCGCAGGCACCGCTGCGGCCCCGCGCTCGCCTCGCCCGCCCCGGCAGCGCGCCCGCGGTGCTTCACCGCCCCCCGGTGGCCGCGGGCGCGTCCGCTCCTGCGCTTCCCACCTGGAATTCGGGCAAGGGCTCCTGCGGCCTTGGAAGTTTGTAAAGGGAAACGCTGTCCTGGCAACCACGTTTCTCAGTGACCGAAACGAATTGTTTGCTGAGTTAACGCTGATTGTACTCTCAGTATTTAAAGGCTGTGTCCGATCTTCACTAATGATGAAAAAAAGCAATTTTTTGTTTCCTTTTGCCTAAAATAATAGGATCATGCTCTTTGTACTTGGCTTTTTTTGTAGAAGTGTCTCTTGAGCTGCTTTGTGATGGGAGGATTGCTGCAAACTTGCAAAATAGTGATCTCTGATTAGTGCTCAAAATACCCTAAACTTCTTAAAATGGGACTCCTTCAACATCTGCTTTTGGCTTTAGAATATGGTTACAGTGTGTGCTAATTTCAGTGGTTAGATCAAGAAATGCTGTGCTGCTCTGAGTAGTTTGGCTGCAGCCTGCAGAGAAAGGGTGGCATCGCCTCTGTTGACACTGATGACAGGAAGTGGAAGCTGCCCACCCTCTCAGAGCAGCTCTGCATCTTGCTCTGTGCCCCGTCTCCCCCAGCCATCTCCCTGGAGTGAAGTGGCTCTTGTAGCCCACCTGGCTGCTCCAGGTGCAGGAGTGGTGGGAGACTGAGTCTCTGTGCAGCATTCTCAGGACCTGTGCAGAGAGAGGGTCTATTAACTCTGTTTTCCTTTATGAGATTTTGAGGGCAGGGATTCATGTGCATATGAGAGAGAGAAATTAATTCAGCTCTGTTTTGAAGCTGATACCTGTCTCTGCTGTTTAGGCAATACATGGGCCTGAATCTATGTGTAACTTGAGCTGGGGTGGTGTAACCCCCTCAGAACACTGGCAGAAAGAGAATGTAGTTATTGTTTCTTGGCCCTTGGAGATTTTCATGGCCACTGAATCACTGTAAAAATAGAAAGACTTGTTCCAGGCAGCTGGACTCTGGGAGGCAGCACTCATATGTTTTTTCGGCTGCATCTGATAGATAAGGAGGCTTTCTGTTTCTTTGTCTTGTTTTTTTCTTCTTTTTTTTTTTTTTTTAAATGCAATGGAATTTATTTTGCAACTGTTCTTACCTTTAACTCAAACCTTCAGCTCCTCAAAAATAAAAGGAAAATATTTTTTTGAAAAGTGTAAGCAATGTTTGTGCTTGATGGCAGTGACAGCCCATCATCCTCTGTGTATTGATACTGCCAATTTAAGTGGCTGCCACCTGCTCCAGATACAATCTGTGAGCTGGCATATCAGTTTAGGGCTGGGTAATGTTAAACATCCAGGGCCACGTTTTAATCTTTGGTTACTGCTTGAGCGGAGTTTTAATTGGTAAGGAGCCTCTTCTATTCTGTAGATTTTATAAGATCTGAATGTATTTCTGCTGATTTGAAATTACATTCCTACTGTGTGAGATCCAAATCTCTACAAGCAGAATTTTGCATAAAAGTTTTCTTTCCTGCAAGGCCAGTAGAACGTCTTAATCTTCTTTCATCTTCAGAACATTATTTGAAGTATTTGAGGCTGTGATTTTATAAGTCCTCTTGAACAGGATTTTAGCACTGGAAAGTTTCACTGATATTAATACATGAATTGTGAGTGAGTGATTTCAGGATGTAGGTTATATCTGAGATTTTGGTAAAGCTTCTTGTAAGGTGAAATACTGCTGTGTTTGTGGAAGAGTAATAGACTAGGTGGGGATATCAGTCTTTGATTTTTAGTGTTGTTGGTTGTTTTTTGTGCTAGCCATTTATTTGTAGATTCAGCAAGTCTTGAAGATGGACCGGACTGAGATGCTGTGAAGTTCTGCCCCTCTATGCACCCTATGCTGCCTCTGCCAGCTCTTTTCTTCCATCTTTCTACTTTCTCTCTCTTTCTTTCCTATGACATTTTTTTTTCCCTGCAAATCCTATCGCTTTTCCATGTTGCTAATAAAACTGATGAGCAATGAAGAGCTGATACTGGCATTTATAGTTGTGTCATTTGGATTTGGAGTTCCTGTTCTAGTTAGATTTTTGAAGGAATCGAGAATTTTTGTGTTCAGTTGACTTTTTTAGCCCTTAGAATTACAGCATTTTAATAATTTACACTCAGAGTGTACTTTGGACATATTTCTTCACAGCAAAAAAAAAAAAATCAAAGTCTTTTGTTGATAAATTCCATGTTTTGTCTAAGTGCATTTGAAGTTTTGTATCTGTTTTGGTTTGCTGACTTTTAGAATTCCTGCAGACATATATAATCTTGTTTGTCTTCATTCTGTGATGCCAAATAATATTGCATGTTTTTGTCTTACTACTTATCAAACTGTGGTTTATTTTTATCTATTTACAACAAATTGTTCATAGATACTTTCATTATTTTTTACAACTTTTGGGGAGAGAAGATGCTTCATAACTCTAGGGGCAATTTGGATAGACTTACAGAGTGCCCCAAGAGAGCCATAATTGCATGTCCCTGAGGCTTTGTGGCATCTCAGGCAAATCCAAAGCAACTCAACATTCCTGTATTTTAATTTATAAGGATTTTTCATTTAATGAGAAACTGAAAATTTTTTAACTCTTCTCTCCAGACAATAATCAAATGCCAAAATAAAAGAAATTCTATCAGAAAAAAATTCAGTTCTTTGATCAGTTGCTTTATATTTGGTACCATTTAGTTCAGCCATTCAGTTGTTGCAGACTGAGGGCTCTAGTCTGAATGGTTACATGGTGCAAAGAACACTTGTGAAATAACTTGTATTGCCATATCTAACCTATTTTCATACAAAAGATAGATTACTTTTAATCCAACTTAAGTTTTTTCAGCTTTCTTATGCATTTCTTGATCATTTAGAGCATTCAAGGGCATCTTTATGTCTTCTAAATAAGAATTTAAATTATGTGGCCTGCTAACTACATTTCTACAGGGTCCTAAAGAATGTTATCAGATACTTTTGAGAGCTTTATTTTTATTTATGAAATAGCCTCTGAAGCATGGAGCTCATGTTGGCAGTTAATATGCTGGGAGGGGTGAAGTCTGGCAATGGGGTTGTAACCAGTCAGCAAGGGTTAAATTACAGGTTTTAACTCAAACTTGGGAAGAAATTGGCTTCCTCATAAAAAGGAGAAATTCTGGACCTGTCTGGAAAATTTAAGCTCCCATTGCTTGTGGATCCGTCAAGAATTGAAGGGAGGAAAAAAAAAATCATCTTTAAGGCTTATAGATGTAGAAGTTGAAGTTCACATTTAAACTTTTGCAGTTATATCAGAACATAACTCTTTCCCTTGATAGTCACTTCTTTTTCTGTATTAGAAGGAGTTCAAAGTAAATGGGAAAGGTGGCTTTGTTTTGAAGCAGGTGTGCTAATGTCAAACTAAGTTAGTCAACTTGAATTTTTTTTTCTTCCTGTATAGGTGCATAATAGCATTTTTTCTGTATAGAAATATCTTCTGGTTGAATTTAGGAGGCGATATTTGTGCTTGAATTTGGGAGGTGCATGTTTTAATTGTGAGAAGACTGTGACAGAATTAATTCTGAAATTTGTATGCATTCAATAATTGAATTACTTTTCAGTAAAAAATGGAAGTATTCTGGCTTCATTGACTGAAAGGCAGAGTTGAAAATTGTTGCATGTATGCATAGGGCCATACTACCCTGTCCCAGACACGTTTTGTGTAGAAACATGCAGGAGCACAAATTGGCTGCATGTCTTCATATTTGGCATCTGATCACTATCCCAGCAGATGTATTTGTGAGCATAAGGGTTTCATAAATTTCAAGGATTGCAGGAAAGGTTTGTGTAGACTAGTGAGATTACTGAAAACTTTCTGATGGAAAAGTTTTTACTTCTAAAAAGAGCAAGACCTCTGTAGCCAGATTGATTGCAATTGAATTGTTTCACAGAATTCTCTGCTGGGTCTCAGTGATATTGAATGTGGAACCTCTCTGATGGGAATCCCATTAGCAATGTGACTCATACAACTGTGTGAGTTGTTTATGGATGCTGCCCGAGTTCTGGTGTGGCACTGGGCACGGACCAATCTGTGCATCTTCTACTCCTTCCATGCTGCTGATGTTGCTCAAGGCAAGGTATCTGTAGACAGCTTTCTGGTCAAACAATAAAACTAGGGCTGTCTACTGATTTTCTTTGTTCTGTAAGCTATCTTTTATACTGCTGTCCACTTTTCTTCCTGAAATTTTGCCTCTCTTGGTTTCATAGGACCTGATTTGCTTTTTTTTTTACCCTTCTATCTTCTTTAATCAGCCTTTCAGGGCCTCTTTCCACTCCATCTTGCTGTTTTTCTTAGAGATTGAACTGTGATCCTTTTATTTACATCAGACAAGCTCATCTGTAAACACAAGTCAAATTCATCTTTGCCATGATGCCTTGCAATTGAATTTTTTAGCTCTGGCTGAAGAAGAAGGGTCTGGAATAAAGAGCTTCTTGTGGCTGTTTAGCTAGATGTCAACAGTTCAACATGGCTAAAACAGGCCTCCTGCAGACTCCCCTCCTGCTGCTTCCTTGTCACTCTAGAAAACAACCTAATCTTGCCATGGTGTTCAAAACACATGTCATTTATTACTTTGTTTTTCTCTAAGTTCAGAAACTACACTGCCAGTGTTATTGATGATTAAATCTTATTTTTAATGTAATTACTTAAAGTAAGTTCATTGCTGTTTCAACAAACATTCAAATATTCCATCCAGCTCTTCTTCATCTATTAAACAAGCTTGCCAATTAGTCCAGCATCCTTTTCCTTGTGTTCTTCAGGTCAGTCTTGCACTTTCATACCCATTCAGATTCAGTGAAAATCATTATTGTTTCCTTTTGCTAACAGAATAGAAAAAAACCCACAGGTATCTCTTCTGAGTTTATTTTCCCTCCTTGAACAGAACATGGTCTTCACTTTTCTAGACGTTTATAAACTCTCAGTTGTTGCAGAAGCATCACTCCATCCTCTTTCATTATTCATTAAAATTTCAGGCTCAGTCTTACGCTCTCTTAGTACAATAATATGCTTTCTTCTTGAGAGCATCTCCAAGGTAGTCTCCATAGCCTTTTGATAATCCTTTCTTTAAAACCCCTTTATTGTTTAGTCCAAAAAGTGTGGAAATTATTCTAAGTACTTGTTAAACTAGCCAATAATCTGACTTGGTTCCTTTTGCCTCCCTCTTAGTCACCTCTTACTGTGAGGTGTTATTTGATAACACCATGGAGTCAGGACTGCCTGTTTAGTTAGCTTTTGGGTTTGTGGGTTTTTGTGGGGTTTTTTTGTTTGTTTGCTTTGGTTTTGTTTTGTTTGGACTTTTTTTTTATTTTATTTTATCACACAAAACAGAAGCATCCTGAGCTACCACTGAGAACATTAAGATGGTTATAATGTTAACTGAGTAATTAATCATAGTTGTAGCATTGCAGGGAAATATGCTGTGAAATTTGCTGTGTGAAATTTGTTCTTGAGAGGAGTGGCAGTAGAAGTGCCAGTTGATCATTTCATCCCTTTGGAACTTACCACCTTACTTACCACCTCTTCCCTAGGGAAAAAAGTGTTAAAAAAGAAAAAAAAAAAAGAAAAGCCAACAACGAGGAACCACATTGCAAATAAAAGATGCTCTTAGCTAATCTGAAGGGGCATTTGGCTGCCTCACAAAAACACTGTGTATTTTGGCAGTTAGGAGCTTTGGCTTAGGAAGATCCATGTTTGGAATAACAGGGTGTGTTGCAAGTCAAAATTCAGGTATCTTGGCTGAGATGTATGCGTAATCTGGCATGATGCCTTTCTGCACTGTGCCTAGCTATAGCAAATGCCAAAGTCCCTTGTGAACAATATATGAATCTCATTTTAAGGAAAAAAAAAGAGAAGAAGGGAAAAGGGAGCCAGGATTTATTTTAATATTTAGTGGATATAAAAAAACAAGTATCAAGAAGCAAAACATTTCCATGAAGCATTTACTGTGGAAATTCTGCAACTTCGTGTTGCAAACCTTTTTATCACTTGGATTGGCTGATTTCCAGAGCATCAAGGCTAGGAATTGAGGGACTGAAATATAATCAGTGGTGATACATTTTAACCACATAAAACATTCTCTGCTTCCAAAGCCTCCAGTGTCTCTAGTAAGCAGTGCAACAGCAACAGCTCCTTGCAGCTGAACTCCAGAGACGTGGAAAATACTGGATCAGGATGGTAAGAAGCTCTTTACTTTTTCACCAGATCAAGGTTATTACTCTGTAAAAAATGTTTAAAGGATGATGAAATTAGTAAAGATCAGTATTTAAAACAAAAAAACCCCAGTATGTAAGATGCAAAGGAATTATGATTTTTTTCTGCAAGAGAACAGCAATGCAAGTTGGTGACAAATATATCTGGCACTGAACATGTTGTGCAGCTTATATAAAATCTTTTAAAACTGGGAAACATTGCTGATGAGTATTTGATGTAAATTGTAAGTCTGTCAACTTGGTTTATTTCAGAAGGACAGCTGTATGGGCTTTTAAAATGATTTTGGATTAATAATCTCTGACACAGACTTTATGCATAAATAGATAAATAAACCTATGCCAATCACACATGCAGGCTGTATGTTTATATGGTTTCTTTTTAGGGGTTTTGGGGTTTTGTTTTTTAGAAAGAAGCAGATCTGCTCAGTACATGCCTTTGACTTTTAGGGAGCTATGAAGTTTTTATTTTTTCTGGGTTTTCAATCCATGAAAGCCTGTTAATTACATTGTTTCTCTAGTGCATTTATTTGGTGGGAAAAATAACCAGGGAAAAGTTTTTAGCATAATGATTTTATTATTTGTACCAATTTAAATATTCTGATCTAAGCATTAAAACAATAGAAGTAGAATATAAAGCACATAAATGTCGGATCTAAATATAGTGTAAATTGATACCAATGCTATTAATGGTTTAAAAAATGCCTGAGAATAGAACAAAAATATACATATTAGCATTTTTCTATGTATTAAAGAATTGGAGGGAGGAAACATATCTTGGGAGTGTTTACTCCCAAGACTCATTGTCAAGACTGTTTTTTTGGGTTTTTTTTGGGGTTGGGGGTGGGTGTTGATTGAAATAAACATCAAACCCAATCTCCTGTATGGAAACTCTGCCGTTCATTTTAAGGGCATACTAAGTCCAGGAATTTATTGATTAGGACATTACAGTGCGTCAGAGTGAAAGGAAAACAAATTACTAAATAAGTCTGAAGAGCACTGAAATACATTAACTTGACAGTCCAGCTTGATATGTAGGGAATTATTCTCTTTGTGATTCAAATGGAAGAGGAGATTTTTAACAGAATAACTATGAGAGTTTGAAAAGTGTACAGCAAATGTGAAACAACATTTGATTTATATTTTCTATCTTTGTTGTGTATTTTGTTCTTTCTCAGCAGTACAAAAATTAAAAAACCCTAAAACTATCACTAAATTCTTTCTGATCTTTTCCTTTTCTAAGTGGATTCACTGAAATAAAAGTAATGAAGTCAATCATGTTATCATAGCCTGTATGTTTCATGTTAGACATTGCTCTTTGATGTGTTAAAAATTTATGTTTTTCTTCGTCAGTATGCAGAATAGATTTCAAAATCAATAATTGAATGGCAACCAGGCTGTAAGGTTCTTGGAAAGATGTTTAGTATGAACCTATGTGTGGTGGTTGTTGTTATTATTATTAATATTATTATTGCTTTTTTTGGACAAAAATCCCCTGTGTTGAGTAACCATTAAACAGTACCATTGTACTGAAGAGTCTTGACTATATTGTTTCTTGTCAGAGAATACTGTGCCCATAGTTACTTTTATCCTACATCTAAATTTTCTTACAGGAAAATGCTGGAGGTAGGAGATCAGGCTGCATTTGCCTATTGTGATCACAGAACATAATTAATAACAAATGATGTTACATATATTTCCACTTTTGTGATTGTCTAGTTCCTACATAAGCCAAATGCAGATTATGCTTCTGTGACAGCAAGTTAATAAAAACATTTCCTTCTAGAAAAATGACGTTCGTGTACTGCCACATACTTGCTGTTGATAAAGTTTTAGCCAAAGTAAACTTACATTGTGTCTTGCTTGACATGGATTAGTTCAGTAACTAAAGCAGTGAGTTCACAAGGGATCTATTTCTTTCAATTTGGATGGCCTGGGGAAGGATCTTGCATAAGTTACTGAAGGGAAAAAATAATAAGAAAAGAAAAGAAACATACACCACACACATCCCCCAAAGATGTACCCTTAATAGTAGTCAGCAATGTAATAAATTAATAATAAATAATAATAAATTCCCTCACTAGTCCAGAGGGAACAGCCTCTCACTTAAAATTTTTAGATGATATGATGTCTTGTAGAATGTAAATAGTAAATGGTCTTAAAGAAGCCCAAATTGCAAGCTGTCAAATGCATTAGATATCAGGTTTAATTATTCAAAGTGTTTTTTCTAGTAAGTCTAAAGAACACAAGTAAAATTATAAATAATGTACTGGCTTTACCAGAAAAACTAAAAAGTTGTAGACATGACTATTACAGTGCTAAATTCTAATAAAGTATAATTAGTGCAAGGGATATGTTTGGCATAGCAGAATTCATTTGCAGTGTCTTCCTGTCTTTCCTGGTGCAGAATTTATTCAACAATTGGATGTGTTATTCATCCAGATGAATTTAGGCTAAACATTCTTTTTTTGTTTCAGTAACTAAATTGAAGTCTGATAATCTGCCTGAAAATGTAATCCTTATTTAAAGAGGTATATTACAAATCTGTAAGCTGTGGACTTTATATGTAATATAAAATATGTTTAAGGAATGGAGATATAGCTTTGCATCTGCTATGAACTTGATTCAAGTCTTAACAATATTCTCAGGTTTTGTTCTTTTAGTACATTTTGCTTTGTTATTCTGTCAATTTTCTGGTAAAAAAATAAGTTTGTTCATTCAGAAGTACTCATGATGACAGTAGTCAGAAAGAATCTGCTGCAGTATAGCTTTGTACATGTGTTTGGTATTAACTTACATGTCCCAAGTAACTTTTGGCACAGTTTGGTTTAGGTTAAAAAACTGCATGTCAGGCTATTTACCACGCCAGTAAGTCTGGCACTCTTCTAGAGTGAAATACACTCTTGCATGCTCCATAAATATTGTTTGTGAAGGATGAAAATAAACCACATTGAATTTTCATTGCAATGTAATGTTGAAATATCTCCAGATATATATATATATATATGTATGTGTGTGTGTGTGTGTGTGTGTGTTAGCGTTTACTTGTAATGAAATAAGTTTGTACTTTAAAATCTTAGCATCCATGTTTATGGAGCCTGAATACTTTCAGTGAATAAAATACGTCGCAGGCAAGGTTTATGCAAGAAGAGTAGTTTTTTAGGTGATGGAGGATTATGTTTTTAAGCCATTTTCCTTTTGATTCTACAATCAACCTAATATGCAGATCAGGTTTTGCTCTCTGAAATCCATCTTTTAAACTGTGCCATTACACTGGTAGTATAACTTAAAATGAGTTGCTCTCAGGAAGTTATAAATTATTTGCTGTGTTTTACATAATGTATTGGCATGCCTGCTGCATCTGTGTTCAAGACAGGGTTTTATTCCTTCAGCCATGGGATATATGAAGAAACTATTAAAAACGGATGCTTTTAGCATTAGTCTGTCCTTTTGGCTTTGATCCTGTCATGCCTTCAGAAATGAAGTTGATGAAAATGAAGGCAGGGAAAAAGGTCAGTCTGGTCTCTAGGTGAAATAATTGATGGGAGCAGCTTCCAGAGGAATACAGCTTTAGTGAGAAGGTGGCTGGATAATACATATTTTTCTACATCTGCTTAATGTTTGCATCGTGGCATTTGCAGTGTTTTGAAATATCAGGATGAAATTGTGTTTCCCATATATCTTAGGGCCTTCATAGCAGCATGGTATTTTGCCTCACATAATTGTTCTTGTACTTCATGACTGTACTGAGAATACTGAAAACAATTAAGGTTGAGACTTTCCATGGACCTTTTATGTAAAAGAAGTATAGAGAAGATAAAAAGGTACTGACAGCTTTATACCCACCTGATACTGTGCAGATGCAAGAAGAGCAAGTTATGGAGTTGTGCCCTGAAGGATGTGTTTCCAGCATTTGTATAAGGAGTGTGTTCTAAGCAGAGCTGAGGATGGTTAATATGTAGTGATGGGTAATATGTAGTGATGGGAGACATGGTGCAGTTTGGGTAGATTTCCTGGTTTGCTTCCCTACACAGAGTGCTGATGAGAAGCTGCCATTCCTAAAGGAGTTCTCTAGACCTGCACTAGAGTTTTTAGTCTACTGTAAATCTGTTGTTATGAATATTTCATTTAAATGTTTTTCAATCTTGTGGTGTGACCTGGGGATATACAGCCCATAGTCAGCCCTATTATATGTTTTGATAATGAAGTTTCAGCTTGGAGGCAAGAGCCGTCTACTCCCCTGGCCCTGTGTTGGGGTGCCACTTCACTCTTCTCACCAATATGCACCTTGCATATCTGACTAGAGGTTTTGGATTCATAAAGATTTTTGGAACCCACAGCAGAAGGTTGGTAATCTCTGGTGTTGATCCTTATTCAGTCAAAGATGGTAGATAAATCTGGTGGTGAAACCCTCAACACTTCTGACTCCATTACCATAATAGGGTCCTTTTTTTAATAGCCACAGCTTTAACTTCATAGTGCTAACCTTTTGAATAGCTCAGAGAATTTGAGATCTTGTGTTGCAGTCTTTTTTCCCCTTATGTGATGTGGCTTTCATGACAGGATTTTTATATGATAATTTTCCCTGTCACAGGACAGGAGGTGGTGCATGTGTGTCAGGCTACCAGACTAGAGGCTCTAGAGGCTGCTGACATGTTCTTCCTGTGACTGGACATACACATGTTCAGTGACAGGGAGAACTCTGTCTTAGCCATATAATGGGATTTTATTTGGCCAGGTGATGACTGACACTACACAGTCATTTGGAAGAAATGGCAAGAAAGAGGATGTTGTAAGAATACACCTCTGATTTAGCTTCTTTTCCTGTAAATAACTACTTTTAGCAGTTTTTGTTGTGGTTCTTCCTTTTCAGAAAGAAAAAATCTGTCTAATGTGGTAGAGATTTTACCAGCAGTAATTCTAGAGATTAAGTTTTGAAAAAATATACACTTGATTTGGGACAAACATGCTGTCTGGGCCATTTGGTCTTGAGTAACTAAAGAGCTACTGCAGACCTCTAAATCATTCACGTAAAAATGATCTTCCAGCAACTCAAACTGGCCTACAAAATTTATGTCAGAAAAAGAAATGTTCCTCATGTATTTTTTTTCTTTTCATTGAAGAAATAGAAGGGACTAATTTTAGAGAGTGCTTGATAACTTAAGAAAAGGTCTTTTAAGTCAAATAAACTTTTAGATTTTCTTCTGACTAAACTTGTTGTATGCATTAATGTTAATTTTCTTATTTTTCTCTTTGAAGGATTGTCAAAAGTATTAGGCAAGTTAAAAAACTTTTTTTTTGTCCTACTCCTCATTCCACTGTTACAGAGGATGGATCACAAAATCAGCACTTGCATCTAATAATTCCTCTGCTATGGCACAAATAGAAGAAAAATGGTTTCCTTGTACATGCAAAGCATGAAAAAGTGAGTTCTGTGTGAAGGATGAATACAACACACTAGGGTTGTTTTAGGCAGAATATATTAAGGTCTCTGCTAGCATTTGTTTGCTGCAGAGATTGTCATGAAATGATGCTTGTAGCTGGCTGTTACCTCTTTGCACACTGGGGCTGCTCATGGACTGCATTTCCTCTGCCCATCAGTGCTGGTGTAGTCCTGTAGTCAGCAAGTGGAGTTCCCTTGTCTCCAGCTGTGCCTTGTGTATGTCTTTTGTTTTCAAGGTCATTCATGTATTCATCATCCAAAGCCGACTGCTTAGTTTTGTCTTCTAGGAAGTTGAAGAAGAGCTTCTTCAGAAAAGACTGAGTCCCAAAAGAGTTTTCTGTCTTAGTAATCCTGGTGGATTTGACGGGTTTGAGATTGACAGGTAATTGCCATGTTGCTAGGTTCTGAGAAAGGAGGCAGTCATAATTTTGGGTTTAAGTGTGTTAAAACAAACCAAAAAATACTAGGAAACTCTTATTGTGGATATAGTTTTGTATGGTATGGATTGAGAACACATGCTCTAGGGTGGCAGCAGTTTAATCCTTTGGTGCTTGCAGTAACAGCACTTGTTGTATGCCATAGAACAAATGAGCTTGTTGCTTGTTCTTTCCTTTTGAAGAAAATAAAAACAAAGCACCTCCACAAGTTTAATATTTGTAACTTTTCATCAAACGTATATTTAGGTATTTTGCTTTGGGTAGGGAGTAGTTCCACTGCCTAATAAGACACATTCCTTTAGAGTTACTTGCTTGGAAAAACATAAACAGATTTAAGAGTGTACCAGCATAGACATGAATCTTTCTACTGCATCAGTTTCAGAACTCCTTGAAGTCATGGCAAATGCAAGCCAACTGAATAAAACGTTTTTGATGTCATGCATCATAACATAGAACCTGCAATTTATAAACTGTTATATAAAGAAGTTTATTATACAATATTTTAAAATTTCATATGACTTTGTGAGACATTAATTTTTTTAGCAGATTTTGGGTTGTCAGCATATCACAAGTCCCCTAAATGCTACACCTCTTATATAAATTTACTAATGGAGTTGGTTTCACTCTTGATTAGAGTCTCTTTTTAGTAAAAAGAAATGTAAAACTATTTGTGGGAGAATCTAAATGGTGAAAAAAGGCTAAAATACTTTAAATTCATATTCATGTAAAGTGACCTTAATAGTTTTACCAGTTGTTTCAGCCTCATAGATTTTCTAGTCCAGGTTCAGGGAAGTCGTGCATTTGCTGTGGATCATTTTAATGCTCCAGTGAAATATTCTCTCTGATCTGTGTCAGTGGGGGTAGGGAAGCACATAAAATATATGCTTCCAGTCAGTGATGAGAGAGTAGGAGGATTTTTCATGAACAATATAATTAAATTCATGCATGTAAAAGATACCTGCAAGATGCTGCTTGAGAAAGTACTTTATAGCAATAGATAATTATAGGGAAAAAATTACTCTCCTGGAATGATAGTACATAATACTAATTTATCAGTGGTATAAAGGTTTTCTAAGCAGTTTGTTTCCCATGTGTAACACAGTATTTTTTTTTTTCTAATAATCTTTGTCTTCAGCAAAAGAATTTTTGATCAAAATTTTTGTTGAACATATTACACTGGAATTTTAATACAATCCTAATATAGGCCACTGTTGTAAACATTTAATAATAATTATTATTATATAATTAAAAATTATTTGCTCTTCCAGAAGTATGAGAATCATGGAAATTCTCCAAAGTTTAGGTTTTCCTGTCTGTTTAATACAGTTTTAATTATGTGCATAGTTGTCACTGCTGTGGATCATACCCATGTTTCTTTAAAGGTATCCAGAAGAGGTGATGATACTAATTCACCTGCTGCTAAATACTCTCCTATTTAGAAAGTAACTCAGCAGTGACTCAGACATAAGAAATGAAAACAGAGTCAGTTGCTTAGGGCTGAATCTCACAAGTGCTTCCTGCTGGGTATGGTGTGTTGAGAGTTTTCTGGGATTAATTGCATCCTAAGCCGACAAAAAAGAATGTTCAGTTCCCCTCCTCCTCCTCACTACTTCTTCATTTTCTGTGGGAAGAAAAAGGCTTCAGTGGATTTTGTTTTAGCTATCTCCAAACAAAGCTGTAGGCAGTGTGTGTGGAAACATTTGTTTGTAAGAATGGACAGCGTAGATACACCTGGAAATTCTTGGTCAAAAATACATGTTGTGGGCTGTGCTCTTAGTGTTGCCCAAAGAAATCCTTGACGTGAGGAGCTGGAGTCTCCTGGGGATGCTCTGTGATGCGTTGACCCTCAGCTAGGAGCTCTGACAGGGTATCAGGGGCCACGGCTGCCACTCTCTGCCCTGACCCTACCTGGGCACATGGCTGGGGCATCTTCACTAAGAGTTCTCTGTGGTTCTAGGCCTGATTGAAGAAGTGCTGTGGAAAGTATATGGCGAAAAGTAATTGGCACAGCAGTTAACCTTTGGGGAAGGTTCATTGAGAGATGTTACATTGAGTCAGCATTAATTTCAAGGAGGAATCCTGACCAAAACCATGAAGCTGATTTTTTTCAGGTATTAAGAAGTTTCAAAACCTAAACCTATGTAACCATCTCACCTTAAAAAAATCAGTGCTGCTGGTTTTAATGGTCAAAGTGAGACCCACAGCTGAATATGGTAAACTTGCAGAATCTCTTCTATTTTCAGTAGTGACATGTATATTTTCTCCTGAGTCTCTGATCTCAGACTATGTTGTGTAAATGCAAATGTATTTTTTTAAATCAAAAGCACAATTTCTGAATGGACAGTGTAGTCTAAGGAAATAGATATAGCAGAAGACCATGCTTAGCTTAAGATTTTTACTATCTTTAGGGCCTGGCACTCACTAGGCTGCAGTGAGAAGCATATTATTTTTTGTTATAAACACCCTTCTGTGTTAAATTCTAAAACAGTTGTTTCCCGGAGGAGGTTTGGAATAGAAACTGATGTACCTGATAGTTAATTAAAATTCAGTGTTGTTTGTTCTTGCTTAAATTAGTGAAAAAAACCCCAAACCTTGCAGGAAACACCACAGAGAATAACATTCTGAACATTTAAAATTATTTTTAAAGATGAGAATTCCCATGGCTCAATTCTTTAAAGAGCTGGAACATAATTCAAATGCTTCTTTGCCACCTGTCACTTTTTTTTTTCATTTTTAGCATGTGTATTTTCTTTCATAGAGAAATAAAGGGAATGAACACCTCATTTCCCTTTTTACACAGGTTTTTTCTGAATCCTAGTTACTGAACTACATGCACACATCACTTCTGTTATAACACTGTAAACCACCTGCACAAATGCATACCTAGTAGGAGACCAATTGTTTCATTAAGTTACACCAGAATCTGACTAGTACTGTACAAACCAGAGAAAACCATGTGTAACTGGTTTTGTTTGTAATGCAAAGTTACAGATTAGCCAGCTAATATTTTCTTTCCCGTGCTCACAGCCTCCCACACGCAGAAAGATGTGAAAAACTAGTATAAAAATAAGGTTTTAAGCTACGACAATGAGATCTCCAGATGTCTGATTCCTTGGTTTAGAAACTGCACAAGAGCTTATCTATTCCTGAAATAAAAATGATTTAGATAGTCCAAACCGTCTTTCACAATCTCCCATCTGCTAGGGTGTGCATTTCATTTTCATGTAAATAAAATTTCTAAGTAATTCTTCAAATCCTTGCTGCACAGTTCATTACAGAGATCTCATGCTTGCTAATACTTACTGCCAGAAGGCAAAAGGACTGATAAAGCATGTGGAGCACTCACAGGAGGCTTGCAAGGCAGGAACTCCCTCATGGAAAGGGGAATATTTTAGTGGATTTATGTATAGCATTAACCACTTCACCTGTATTATTTCCCTGTTGTCCCTTTCAAGAAATGCAGATACCTAATGAGAGGGATGGTAAAGGAAATTTTCCAAGCTTCATTTTTGGATTTCTGCCACGAATTTCACCGCTTAATCAGACAACTGGATTTTAAGCTGTCCTTTCATGTCATGTACTCTCTCACAGTGGACTGGATTCATACCTGTGTTTAGGTAGTCAGACCTCTAGTCTTAATGCTTAAATTGAGAGTCTTAGATTGTTCACATTTTTGAAAGGTCGCTTTAGCTTCAGTTTGACAGTTTATGGGTGCTGACATGTTGGCAAATCAAGCCCTTTTTGTACTTTATACCAAAGTCACAACTGGAGAAGAGGAAGAATCATACTGACTTATATTTCCAAAACTGGACTGACTTGCTTACTTTGCTAGAGGTGCAGTTAATCAAAACAGCTGCAACTCAGAACACCTGGAAGTTGTGCAACTCTTAAATGTCTAAATGTAGACATTAAGAATCTAATTTTAAGCAGGAAGATTTGATCAGTTTTCCCCATCGTTACCCAGGAAACCACTTAATTACTATGCCTTTGCTTCAGCCCTCTGCATGTAGCTTTTAAAACATTTTGTTATAATTTTTCTTTTCTTTTGTCTTAAGCTAGTGTTTGTAGAAAGGGCTGGCTTGACAGCTCTGGCAAATGAAATAGTCTGCCTGCCCACAGAATATGTACTCCCTAGACAGTGGTAGTCCAAACTTCCACATGCTGTTTTTTCAGTGTGCTACAACTTTTCCTGGGGGAGTGGAGACAGGAGGGAGGAAGTAGGGTCCTTGTACATTCAGGTCTTTGCCACCAAAACATGCAAGTGTTGTCAGGAAAAATGGCCTGTATTTTCCTTCTAGCACAGAAAAGAGGCAGCTAAAAAATGGATGAGCTCAAGCTTTGGAAGACTATGTAAGCTATCGTCAAGATCACAAATTCAATCCTGCTGTGTTGCAGTTAGCGCTGATGACAAATGATCTCGTGAACTGAACAGAGTTTTCCTTGCTCAGTGCCAAGACAAAAGGATTTTTAAAGAGTTCTGAGTTCTGCTGAGCCTTCAACAAAAACTCCTAGAATGATACTTGCATGGAAGTGGGAAATAGGGGAATTTAAAATATTAAGACTGCGTCTTCTTGTGTTTCCCTTTAAGAATGCGGACCTTAGCACATACAGTTCATTACTTCAGTTTGTCTTGGTGATGACTTTTTTTGAGATACGTGTATTAGATGAATTGTGATAGCTGTGAATCACCTAGTGTTCCTAGAAAAATCACCCGAGACAGTCAGTCTTTTCAACACAGGACTGTGTATTTGATTTCCAAGTGGTTTACAGGCTTCCTGGTTCATTTAGCTAGTAGCCTGAAAATTATGGAAGATCACTGACAGAATCATATGGATGTTCTTCAGTGATCAATGTGAATTCACAAATGTTTCAACAAAAATAGCAAGGCAGTATGAATTTAACATATCCATGACATCTTTTTATTTCAGAAATCTTTGCTCTACTATGATTGAAAATGGAAATACAGAAGGACCATTTACATCATCCAAAATAAAGCATCTAGCCTCAGTAGCTACAATACTTCATAATCACTGTTGTTCTCTGTAGTTACATAAGGGGTTATCTAGGAATTTCTCAAGACCACCTCTACTCAAAGCAGCTGAAATGATCCAGTCCAGACTCATGTTGCTGCCATCCCCCAAGCCATGCAACCCCATCCTTTTCCTCCAGCCAATGCCATTGCTGGTAATGAACCAATTCTGGGAGCTGCTTGCTTGAAAACTAACAGTGAGGTTTGGACTTCTGGGGTGAAAGACATTGTCTGCTGTGAGGGAGAGTTTTGCAGACTTTGATTTGGCAAGGAATCTCTGATTTGGCTTGTAAAGGCAAGAGTATTGCTAAGCAGAAATGAAAATGACAGTATGTTAAGACTGTGAAAGCACAAAGGAAAACACTGGAATTTACTCTCTGGTAATGAAAGTCACTTGGGGTACTTTTGTTCTCTGAATGCTGTTTTGACTTACAGGATCATTTCTCATAGCTTTTTGTGTCAGACTATGCTAGCAGTCTGAGAAACAGATGGAAATTCTACTGGTTTTCCTTCTGCAGACTGTAAAACAAAGATGCTTAAATTACTGGTGCTCTAAACTAATGAACCTTTTCAGCATCTAAATCCAAGATTCATTGCTGCTTTTAATGTTACTCTAAGAAATTAATGGTTCATTTATATAACTTCAACTGTGCTATCAGCATTGGTCTTTTACATGCTGCTCTCCTTTAAATGAAGAGAAATAGGGACAGTGCATGGGAGAAAACGGAACACACTCATCATCTGGATTAGAATATATAATTCCTACCTGAAAAATCAATATTTTAAAGGCAAAGAGCACTATGCTTTGCTGTCTTGATGCCTGCGTATTGTTCTTAAGTTTTAGAAACCAGTAATACAGAAAGGAACTACAGAGTGAGTTTGCATTTGAAGGTATAAAGAATATCGTTCTGTTGTGAATGTGTTAGAATGTATTTATAAATTAGAATTGAGATCCTGCTTCATAACACTAAAATTTTTCATTTTTCAAACCTTATAAACCCTTTTGTGTGTGTGTGTGCAACTGATTTTTAAATTTAAATTTGTTACTTTTTTCCTGTTTAAATAGCTTCATTTTTTACTGGTTCTCCAATTCTAAAATTGTGGTCAGGTGAACTCTGAATTATTCACAGAATTGATGTAGATTGTATATTTTTACTGCTGAGTGGTTTGCCTACTGTAAATACCCCTCATACCTGAAAAAGTAAGAAAGAGACTAGATTTAGAGCATGGGAATACTGAAAAAATGCAGAATAGTCTGGATTATCTTCTCTACTTTGTTGAGATTGGCTTAAGAAATAGCCAGAAATTGCCCAGCTGCCATGGGTTGCCTGTATTTATTTCTCCTCTGTGTTGGTCAACCACCAGCAGACACATTTTAAGATGGTGATGACAGTTTTCTTCCTTGGGCGGTTTATTAGTTGCTAATTCTGTTTAGTAGGAACTTGGATCAATTACAGCCTTGTCAAGTTTCCAGTGGGACTAGCAGATCTTTTTCATTCACTTTAATGATATTGACGTAGTGAATTTTGTGCCAGTTCCATTAAATTCAGTGAAACTTGCTTTGCCCACTGACATTGAGTGTATGTTTTGTCCTATTTGCTGAGACATTTACAAGCCTTTAATAATTATACCAACTTAAGGAGCTTGAAACCTAGCCTTTTAACTTTTTTTTTCCTGGTAGAGATGAGTATCTCTTCCTTTTGTTATAAGCAGAATATATTCAAAATGAGCAAAAACTGAGTTTGTAAAATCTATGTTATAGGCAAAATAGAAATAATAGAGACTTCTCAGGTGGCTGTGGGGTACTGCCAAAATTAATTAATCTTTTGTTATTATTTGAAAGAAGAGCAGGCCATATAGCCAAAGTACACAGTACCTTTGTGTATGCAGTTATTGACACTCGTTTGCATTGCTGCTTGTGTTTATATGAAAGGTTTTGTATGAAATCACATAAATCCATAGATGTAAGAGCTGTTCTTATGGTGGACAAGCACTACTTTTTCTTGATAAACTTAATTCTTAAAGTAGAAAGCAAGGAGAAAAGTCAGTCTGCTGTCTCCACGAATCTAATGTATTTGCTATCTGGAAGCTTTTGGCACAGAAGACGTGGCAGTGTGTGGCACTGAGGAGCTCCAAGGTCTCGTACAATAATGAAGAAAAAGTGTCCTCCTCTGAAGGCTAGGACTAATACATTAGTAGCTGGATTTAGGTTGATACCATTTCTTCTTTGATTGATGTTATCAGATGTTGTTTGCATTACAGTGTTAATTTTAGCTTTATTTTTTAACATTTGAGCCAGTTTGTTGAATACATGTTGGTGCTGTTTGTATGTAGTAATTGCTGTTTTTTTTATTGATGTCATAAACTTTAATGAACCCATAAAACGCTTGCCATAAATTAAATACAAATGGTCTTAAATTTTGACAGATTTATGTAAAGCAGTTTCTCTGTCTTCCTTCTCTTCCTATAGCAGGAATAAAATTTGCTGATCAGCCCTAAGTTTTAATTTTTTATGCAAGTATTACATCTCCTTTGTAATGGTTACTGGATAAAGGTGACAAGTGAAAGTTAATGTTCACTGTACAATGATGTGCAGGAAGAAAGTAATCTTGAAAATATTCTTCAGAATAGATATGCTGGAGGCTAGGAGAAGATATTTCCATGAAAGCCTCCTGGACAGTGAGACTTCAGGCCCACAAAAAGCTTAACACACTGATACCTAATGAACACTCTGAAATTGCGATAAATGCAAGAGAGTTCAATGAAATATTTTTTGCCATTTATTGCAATCTTAGGGCATAGAACGAGTGTGACTTCATTGATGTGTTTAAGGCAAATGATTACAGAATTAGATTGTATGGTCATTCTTCACTTGAAATGTTAGGACAGCTTACATGTCATCACTCAGCAGTGAGAACTCCGGGTCCCTAAAACAGGAGCAGCTGAGACCTCACTGTCACCCATGACAGCCTGTGTGCAGTGCAGTAACCTCTCCCTTGTGCCTGCAAGAGGGTGTCCTCTGGTGCAGATTTTGAGGGGTCAATGACTGCATTGCCTTGCTGTGGGAGGTGTAGGCTGCTTTGTGCAGTCTGCACCACTGGCCAGGGTGCCACATGTGCCAGGGGCACCCCTGGGAAGCAGAGTCCAGCAGGAGAGGGGCTCCTACTGGTGGGGTCTGTCAGGGCAGGGCCTGATGGCCAGACCCTGTCCCACCAGCCCAGCCAGGGAGGAGGGCACTTGGGGGGCAGCCCTGGTGCTCCACGTTGTGCTGCAGGTGGCCCTGGCTCAGCAGTGCCCAGGGCAGGGCAGGGCTGTGGGGAGCTGGAGCCCAGCCCTGCTGGAGCAGGGACTGACGTCTCTGGTAGCTGACATGGGCTCCTGGAACATGGGCTGGTAGGAGGAGCCGTGGGGTCTGGCTGGGACATGTAATGTTCTGTTACATTCCTTGAAGCTTTTGAATGCAAATTGTAGAAAATTCAGTGTTTGTATGTTTTGCCATAAGTGACTTGTGTTACTAATATTGAGCAGGCAGTGTGTCTTACAACAGTACTGCCCTGAAATACAGTCTTGGAATGTTTAGCCAGAGTTGTTCTCCAGGAAAGGAGTATCAAGGACCTCAAGAGTAGCTGTATTGTTCAGGCTAAACATCTGGCCAGCCTTGTATCCTATCTTTGACAGAACCCTGGCAAAGTGGGGAGAATATAGACCCAATCATGTAATTTCCAGTTCCTGGAGTTGGCATTTCTCTTTACTAGCTCCCAGGGCTTTTGTCCATGAAGAAAACCCAAAGATACCCACTTTCAAATCTATGTAAGCTTCTATCACCTATGTGTATCATGGCGTGGGATTCTACAGCTTAACAATGCCTTGAGTACTCGTTTTTGTTTGTTCATTCAAGCTTGCCAACAAAATTAATTTAATACCCTCTAATGTTTTTATTGGAAGAGACAGTGAATAACTGTTTCATAGTCATCTTTTCCATGCTGCTTATGAATTTTTAGTTCTGCCACATTCCTCTGTTAGTCATGTCTTTTTCCAAGCTGAAGATTACCAGTTTATTTAAACTTTCTTTATATAGGAACATTCTATGCTTTGATTGTCCTTTTTACCTATTCCTATACCTCTTCCAGTTGTTCTGTGATTTTTGAAATGAGTGAACCAGAACTTTGTGACTTTCAGGGTTTGGGTCCACAAATGTATAAAAATTCACAATGCGAAGAAATTTTCTTTGGTGTTCTGCTCCCTTTTTAGCAAGTTCAGCTTGCCTTCTACACTAAGTTGATGTTTCCATAAGTTTACATGCTAAATCTGTCATCTTGCTCATAGATGGTTATAGTTTAAAAATAATTTTGAGGCAAATAAAATCAGAAATGTTGTATGCATTTTTCTGCACTATAAGTAGCATAGAGTGTTTCAATATTGGACGGTATTTTGGAATTAGGTGTCACTGCTGCATAGGTTTTTATATGTTTTTATAGATGGAATAAATCATAATAAGAGCTGTGGTCGTGGACTGGGACATGCTGAAACTATTGGAAGTTTCCAGGTGTTTATTGAAAACAACAATCTAAAATGGTAGATGGAAATTGCTTATGCTACTCCTCCTGTTTTGGCACTGTCCTGTATTCTTAGGGGACTTTGATGTTGTTTTCTGACACTTCTGACAGCAGTCAAAAGATTTTTTGTAGAACATACTGAAGCCTTCCAGGCTATTTGAGTGAAGGTGTTGAGGCATGCTACAAAGCCTCAATGCATCTTTATTCTCCTGTGCAAAGATATCTTTTCAGAGATGAGACAGGGAACTTGCTGGAATTGAGGGAGAATCAGTGCGTGGTAGCAAAAAGATAATAACATTGCAGAAGAAATAGCAAAATATACTGTGATTGTTAAATGAAAAGATTGGAATTTATTCCTTGGGTGTTCCAGACACTAATGAAGGGATACCTTCTGAAGGTATATTTATAGAGGTACACCAGACACAGATAAACAGGGGAAACTAGATAAAAGAAATTTGAGCATAGCTTCTTTATGGAAGAATTCTTTGAATATCAGGTGCACCATGACAGGATTTTTTTTCATTTATTATGCTCTATGCTCCAACATCAAGGCCATGGAGAGTGAGCACAGTTACTGTAGTTCCTGTGGTAGTGCTGAAGCCCTCATCCTGGGCGTCCTTGGGGATACAAGCGTGTGGCTTTAGGTCTTTTGCTAGATTTACCTGCAAGTCATTATATCATTTTCAGGGAAATTCAGCAACAAATATCAGTAGTATTTTTTGTAGTGTTCATATTTTCACTTTTCTAAAAGTAGTTGTTTAAATTACTTGTCTTATCACTGTAGTTAGTAAGCTCCAACTTTTGTCTTCCTTTTCTTTTCTCCTCATCCCATAGACCTGTATCATTCTAATCCACAGAGCATTGTTCTGTCAGAGAGGCTGAAAAGGTTGGTTTGGAACCTGTAATATTACATAAGGGAACCACATTCTTGATTTTTCTGGCTGTGTGTGTACCTTGGAGAAATAAATAATAAAGATTTTTCAATTTTTTTTCTTAGCAGCACTGGCTGTTACAGACAGCCCACTACCTCCCATCTCAGTTTTAATCACCTTGTACAATAAGCCAAGATTACTGTTCAGAAAGATGGCCTTAAATGACTTCATTATGCTAAACTGCCTTTGGAGTGCCATCATCCTAGTGTACATTAATTCACTTTGATGGCTTTTTGGTGTTGCCCTAAAGATGTTCCAGCTCTTTGAATAATGATGGGGCAGGGCTATTCTCTTCCCGTGCCTTGCCACAGCAGAGTGGCTTGGTTTGTCTACACATTAGGTACCCTCCTTGAAGTAGCCCTGTGAGCTTTATGACAGCTCAACATAGAGGCTGGAAAGGAGACAGGGCTTGCTTTTCAGAAAGGGTGCCATCCAAATAATTAGTTAAATTTTTAAACAACTGTTGGACCACATGCTGTGTTCAGTCCTTGGATTAACTAAAGTAAGAAGATGACTGCAATTTTTTTCAAATTGTTTCTCGATTTTGTATTTTTTTTTAAATTTTGTTAAAGTTTTTTTTAACATTCAGACAGTTTATTTTCTCTCTCAAACATGTAGATCTTCATTTCAGTCAAGAAGGTTACCTGGGTGCTTTATTTCAGCTTGTGATTCTTCAGAGTCTAACAGAGAACAGAGTACTGGAAAATTCTTGCATCAAGCCAAAAAACTTGAGATGCTTTTAGTCAAGTAATCATTTACAGTCTGTGAGCCCATTCTTACACAGCAAAGAGATAAATTGCCAATCTTGCCATCTACAAAGCAATTTGCACAGCTACAAAACATCAGAAAGGGAATATATTAATTTCTGCAGATACAGCAAATAGATGCAATGTCCTTGGAGGGATCTCTGGATAAGCATGAGCATATTTATTGAATTTATAAATTGCTAGGTAATTTCCTTTAGTTTGAATTATTGTGGCTTTGATGGAAACTAATTATTTTTTCCCCTCATGTTTAATAAAATAGTTTATATGCTTCTCAGGCAGGACTGCTAAGTTTTATAATAACCTTTTGCAAACTATGTCAGTTTATTATTAATAAGTAGTTGAGATAGCAAGCTTAGTTAGCTTCCAGTTTACCCATTGGTTTTTTTTAATGTAAGAATTGAGCTGAAAGCCGTGCAAGAAGCAGATAGATCAGAATGACATGTATTTAAATGTTTTCATCTTTACTAAATAAATGTATAGAAGTTGCAGCCATGAAGGACTAAGAAGAACAAGGGCTGAATTCTGTTCATGTTTATATTAGCACAAATTTTGAAGAAAGTCCATGAACTTTGTAAGGTTATTACAGCAGTACCTATATGATAGCAGTACACAGTTGCAAACAGAAAAAGAAGTTACTGTAACACTTTATTGTTCAGGTTGTTCGCTTAGTAAAGAGCTCAGCAGCTGAGTGCAAAGCTAATGTTTAGAAAGAAATTGAGCCTTGCAGTCCTAGCAGACAAAAGGAGTTGTTTTGCCATTTGGTGTTTCCCCAAGAGGAGCAAAGTTGTCATGTGAAAAACAAAATCTAGACCTTTTGCATGTTGTGGAAAGTTCCCTAAAGAGTATAGAGAAGAAAGGGACAAAGAAACCGATAAACATGTTAAAAAGTCTTAGCAGCAAAGGAAAATGAAATTGAAATCTATTCTTGGTAATATGTCATAGGGTAAATATGTAGTAGGGTAGTATCTAAATATTCCATGAAATGCCAGATGATTTGAAGCATCAATTAAATTTTGATCAAGCCTTTTTTATTCAAAGTATAAATCAAGCTTATGAATTTACACCATATCTAATAGTGTTTCTTTATATATTTAGTGTAATCTCAAAATGGGATCAGGAGGTTTGTCTAGCAGAGAGCCACGTTAAACAGAAGTGCTTGAGCTATGAGTGTGCTACCTGCCTGCACAATATAAACGTGGCAAAATGAATGTGGTAGATCATAGCCACAGTTTTGTGTCCTTGGCAAAATCTGAATTTGAGCTCTGTGACATGGATGAGTTTTAGCTTGGGCATGTATCTAATTGTACATTTTGGCCCATAGGGAAAACCGGAGTTTTCACAGACAGATAGAATAGACAGGAGAAAAGGCAAAGAATTTAAACAATGAATTGCATATTACCCCTGAAAACGTTGTTTTGAATGAGTGACTTTTATGTGATTGTAGTCTGCATTTTAATGCCCCTGAAAAAGAAAGGCTACAGTTTTATTATTTGAAGGAAATTTATCACATTTTTATAGTGTATTTATGGATTTTGCAATATAAATCCAACTTTATTCTTTCTGAAGCCATGTTCCTTTTAAAGACAGTGGCAAAATTGTTATTATACACAGAGGCTTTTTCAAAGCCAATAGCAAATTCAATACAAAAGAAACGTGGGTAGCCAAGAAAGGCAGGAGCAGATGGGAAGTTTGCCATCAGTATAAAAATGGGGGACGTGAGAAATGTCATAGATCATGGCTCATACTGTGACTTAAATCTGCCTTGGGGATGTGCTAGCAAGCGTGGTGGCTATTTAGTAGGTAAAGACAGCCTTTCAGAGCAACCCTCTCCCCAGTGACTCCTTACTGAATGTAACAAGTGTGGTGAGCTTACTGCAAAGTAAGTGTCATTTTTAGTGACAGAATATTTTGGTGCGTTTGTGGACATTTCTGTCTGTAATGCATGCATATGCACATCTTTAGGTCAAAGCTGCTACAAAATTTTGTCCTTTGCTGTATATTTAGAGTACATATCCCAAGCATCTCTGCTGTATGTTTGGAGAGTTAGGTTATAGTGAGGTCTGTGCATCTTCCCCATATCTCTCTACTACAAGAAAAGGGACTTTTGACCCCATTAAGCTCCCTCTGTGAAATTTGTTAGGATGTAGTCTGGACAGCACTGATGACTTACAAAAGTTATGGTAAGTGACCTGTAGCTGACCCCCTGAACTGTATTAAATATTACTGCTTACTTGACTTTCATTGCAATTACAATTTTTTGATAAAAAATAGCTGTAGGTTTCTATTGTAACTCTTGATGTCTGGCAAGGTTTCAGTGACCAAGAAAGTTTGGGAACTGTTACATGCTTTTGATATACAATGACATTTGCCATGAAATAAGCTCTGTAGGACATATATGTGTACACGTACATATCTCTTACAAATGCCAGCAAAGGTAGCTATTGATTTGCATGGCTACCCATAGTTCCTTCAGTGCATGTCAGTCGACAAAACAAAACTTTTTTTTAGTTTATGGGGCAAGGCTTTCTGTGTAACTGTTTTTGTGGAAGTCTCTTAATAGATTAATATGGGAATAAATTCCTGTAATTAAAAAGTAATCTCTACATTGATGTGAACATGGAGTATCAATCAGCTGATAATATGAGCACATGCGTGGCCTTTCATATAGCTTCTGCAGTAAGTCTGTTTTGTCTTGTTCAAATGTTGTATATTGTCTCAAAAAAAAAAAAGAATAGTTTATTTTGAATGTACTGTGGAAGGAGCGCATATCCAGTGTGTTTATACCAGTGGAGATTTTACTAATTTTTTTATAAATAGCTAGGAAACTAAGAAAAGCAATTAGAGTTACATTTCCTGTACAGAGGAGAATCTGCATGTGAAGAATTGTGGGAATGACTGTTGCCTCAACAAATGTGTACAGGGACACATGGTGACATAGAGTAATCTGGAAGTGTTATCAGTTTATACTATCTGAGTTTGCTATTTTTGAGAAGTAGAGTATCTATGTACATTGCTTAAAATTATATTTGTTTAAATATTACACATTCAGAAAACAAATATGGACCAAATTTTACTTGAATTTCATAGGTTATTTTACCAGAATACAAAGTAAACACTGTATTGATTTTTATTCATGTGGAATATATTTAAGCCTTAAGCAACACATGTGAAAATTACTAGGACTAAGGGTTTTTTTGTAAGTACAGTGTGCATGTGTTACACAGCTACTGCTTTCAGGAAATAACTTAAAATGCAAATTAATACGACAGTGTGAGGACTGCATATCTCCAATTACTTCCAAAATGCTAGAAATTAGTTAGCATTTTGCTGTTTTCTGAGAAATGAGGAAACTTCCATATTTTGAGACCTCTTTGAACATTGTTTTATGAACATTTCTGATAGTGTGGCAAAATAAATGCAGATGTCTGTGTAAATTTTATAGAACTTAACAAAATGGCTGCTTTCTACAGTGAGAGCTTCTAATAAATTGCTGCTACTACTTCTAGATTGGGAATGAGTCTGTCACCCTGAGACTGAAATTTCACAGATAAATCTCTTTACCTTTCTCTGCATGCTTTGCTGTGTTAAGGCCTGATACTGTATTGAAAACTTAAGCTGCACTTTATTTTTCAGTTTAGAAAGGGCTTGTAAGGTATTGTAAGACAAACCTGTGCCTGTAACAATTTTCATCAGTTGATAGCCTGCCATAAGAGGCTTTTGTTCCAAAAAAATTAGTTTCTTTTCCTCCTAAGAAAGCATTCCCAAAGAAAGTTTATCGTCAAAAAAGAAAGGGAGGGGAAAAATACTTGCACCAGAAAAATATTGGACTTCAGAATAGGATGAAAGGTGATAATGGTTAGTGGCACTTTTTGGCATGCAGTCACTCTTTCCTGGAACTCTGTCCGATCCATCATCGTCTCTGTTGGTGAGGTGCAATACACCTCCTCTGCTTTCAGGAGCATTGAAACTTCACTGAGGTATTTGTACCACCACCATGTCAAATTGCAGTGTGGCTGTTTTATATTCAAGGTTCATCTTCATCTCTCTCACTACTTTTACTTTTTTGGGATTCTCTGCTACAGAACTGAGAATAAGAAGACAGAATTTCACTGTACCTTCATTCCATGTTTTATTTTACAGAATGATTAAAATTCCAGATTGGCAGTCATTAAAAAAATCTGCAGTGATTGCCTACTTTAAAACAGTATTAAAACCAGACACACATTCAGCTGGGCCAGAATATTTTATGGTTTTCATGGAAACAGCCATGTCCCTGTTTTAATTTAAATTTTAATTAATTTATTTTTAACCAGTCATGTATGTTGGATATCATATTTCTTCTCTAAGATTGTCTTCCTATTGAACTGAGACTTTTGTGGTCATGGCTGCGCATGTAAATATGTATATTCATGTGCATTCAGGGTTTTCCTTCTGAATAACTTCTAAATTCATAGGTTGACTTAAACATTATGTTTTAAAAAGGAGGAGTTCTTCCAGACATTTTCAAGTCAGATGTCATGATATTTGAAGGTGAGATGAGGGAAAGAGATTCTCTGCTACCTAGTAATGGGAAATGTTTTACGTAACTGGGCTCTGTTTTATCTAGTTTTTCGATTACTTGGATGCAAAAAAAATTGAAAGACAAATAGAAAATATAGGAAATCAAATTAACATTTTTTATGTTTGCCCAATCAGTTATGATGTTGATAGATTGTCCTTATATATCTTATTGAGGAGATTTTTATTTTTAAAACCAATTTTATTTATCCTATAAACAGACTAAGAAAATAAAAATAAATATTTTGATTAGATAGTAGAACAACAGGCAATGAGCCCAATTCAGTAGAATACTGTAGTAATATATTAAACAAAGAAAAGAGTAGGACAAAGCCTTTTCCACAAAGGTACCAAATGAGAAAAACAAGCTGTGAAATAAAACCTGACAAAATGGCATAAATCAGGATACCTTGATATCTCAACATAGCAGAAGGAGTCTGACCTTATTAACATGGAGATAAGGCAGCACAGGAACGGCAAACAGTGGGGAGCATTGCTGCTGGTGGAAGAAGTATCTGGTAATTCCAGTGAGAGGTGAAAAGTTAATCACAGTACAGTAGTTTTCCCTCTGCTGCTGCAGGAACCTGGTTGCAGCTCTCTCTAGAAAAATAATCTCTTTGATCCTTCAAAACTAGATGCTGCTGATGCTGATTTTTTTTGTTCTCCCCTCAAGATATCCATTCTGCTGGTTCTGAAACCTGGTGTCTATGTTGTGCATCTTTTGTCTGCACCATATGAAGGCAGAAATGTGTAAGATGGCAGAACAGAGCGGGGGCTTGTTAGTTGGAATGAGACAATGACAGCGATGAATTATTTTTTGCTGTTTGGTGAAACAGGGGAAGGGGAAAGGATTGACATAGTTGAAATAGTGAAAAAAGAAAAACATCCAAGAACAATTTACTTTGCCCAGTTAACTTGATTCTCTTACCTTTATCTCCTCCACCCATAATGGTGTGTGTCAACTCCACTAGGAGTGGAAAATTACTTCTACAACAATGAGGACAGATCTGGAACAGATCTGACACAGAAAGAGACTATGGTAGAGGGAAGTAGAAGATGGAGGTCTTAAATGCCTGCTGGTGTTTGTTTCTTGTCTTTATTTCTCTTGGTGCTCTTTTTTGTTTGCTTGCTTGGTATATATTTTTGTGTGCTTATAAATTTATTGTATTTGTAAATATTCAAATATTTGTTCATTTCTTGCGATTCAGGGAAGCTGAAGTCAATATGGCAGTCCCACCTTTACTCATAATATTACATATTCCTCAGCCAGTAAAGAATTTTCAGTCAAGTAGAGTTACTTAAAATATAGTATGAACACTGTCATTTAATTCAAATACAGAATTCTGTAGGATAAAAACCATGGTACCTAAATTGTCTCTTGAGTCTTTCACAGGAAAGAAACCATAGATCGGATACACTTAATCACTATAATTAACTAGTTTACCTTTATATCTCTGATGAGCTGCAGATCATAAGCCTCTGTTTTCCTTTATCTCACTTTACAGTAGAATATAATTCCTATTGTGAATGTCACATTGGTTGTGCTCTCTGTGACAATGGAATTAACTTCTTGGCCAGATGGCAAATCTATTAGTTCAACATGTACTTGCAGCATAGTTTAAAATTCAGAATGAGCTAAAATTAAATGCTTCCCATATGAGATAATTTCTTTTCCTGAACTTGTGTTAATTTATAACAGAGTTAATAGAACTTTTTCTTTGAGTGTATCTTGTCAGAATGAGTGAAAGCAAGCTTTAAAAAAAAATAATTTTAAATATTCTCAATTTGCTGTTTACACTTTATGAAAGAGGAACCAGTAAATTGTAATTTATGTAACAAAATTCATTAGTACGTCCAGGTTCAGTTGCACCACCTGCCTTTGACCGTAGAATTATTGCTTTATAGGAACTTAATGTGATAATGCTGTAATTGATGGTAGATACATTCTTAGCCTGTTCCAATTGTGGGATTAAATGCTAAAATCTCATTGAAAAGCTTTAACGTAATGTATTTTGCCTTGTTAATTTGGATAAGAAGACACATGCTCCAGGTAGAGTGATGAATTTGTAATTCTACAGAACTGCACTTGAGCTCAAATTTGTGTCTAACAGCCTCCCTGATGGAGACTATGTGCCAGTAGCCACAACTTTTTATTTTTAGTCTTTTTTTTTTTGGTCTTGTCTCTTTTTGAAAGTATCTTAGCAAAACAAAGCTGTGTGCATGAAGCTTGAACAGACTCTACATATGATCATTTAATGTGCCAAAAAGGACGTATATAAACACTGTGAATAGACTTTCTTCATTGCTTTAAAAAATTCACTTAGTTTCTCTTAAAGTTTTATTAGTAGCACTATTATATAAAACTTTTTTGAAAGAAAGTGACTTGTAGTTGAAGCTGTGCTGTCAGCGTCTTGCTTTACTTAACTGAGTACATTACTAGAATTTTTTTCTGCAATTACTAATCATACGAAAGTAAATTATAGTTAATTTTGAACATAACAGAGGCATTGCCATTTGCAAATTAGAGTATTGTAATGTAATGTAATTGTAATGTAAATTAGCGCAAATCAGTGTATTCATCTGTATAGAGTCTGGTCTGCCTTCATGCTGCTACTTCGCATTACCTACTTCTAATTTGGCTTTGTGGTTTAGAGAGAGAATTATGTTTGCATGCTAATGGTCATTATTACATGTCTGTTTGTGTGTATAAATATACGTATTTAAGAATATAGATATATACACAGACACGCACACAGAGATTAATAGCTGTTCTGGAACAAGAATCTGCATTACAAATGCTCGCTGATTTCAGGAGCCATGACACGCATGTGGGTAAGACACACACAGATGTTTTGGTGCTTTTTGGATGCCTCAGTGATGTGATCTGTCACAATCATGCTTCCACTGATATTGTTAGGCTTACTGTATTTTCTTTTAAAAAGGTCCTTAGCACATAAAAATTTATTTATCCTGTGCTCAGAAAATAGCTGCCCAACATTTTGCTGATCTCCTTTGTCAGGGAGTCTGAAACTCTTTGATGTTGCAATGGTAAATACCATAGTTTGCCAGAGCACACCCTGTCCTGTCCTCTGTTCCCAAATGCTTCCTGTCCTGTATTCAGCCTGTTAAAATATACTGAATATCTGGATGTTACCATCTAAATAGATTGTCTTTAGTCTGGAATGTGCCTTAATAGCATGGCAGGGTTATTGTTAAAATTTAGAACATTTATAGCTGTTATATATTGCTCCTTTAGGAGCCTTACCTGAAAAGCTAAAGCTGTCTTAGTTATTGCAGTCCTACCTAGTTTGGTGCAGAATTATGCTGCCAGAACAGCATGTATTAGACTGATTCAGAGGAACTGGGATGAAATCACTCTGGAGTCATTGTAGCTAATGGACACTTCTGTGTTCTAGCTCACTTTTGTATTCAAAAGCAACCAGATGAAAATAAAAGCTGAAATAAAACTTGAAATAAAAGCATGACTTCAAGTACTTCAAATGTGGGACGTCCTCCCTTTCCTGGTGAGACATTTAAAATTAGTCTGAAATATCTAAGAGGAAAAGTTTTGAGCATGTTTAACCAGAAAATAAGAAAAAATTACAATTTTCCCCTTCTTTTTAACTTAAAACTTCCCATTTAACTTTCGTAGAAATATAATTAATCTTTACATTAAAAGTTGAATGTGTACAATAAACAATTCATTCTAGAAGAGATTTTAAAAATTCTTGAGTCAGGGTTGGTAGAAAAATGTGATTCTGATGAATGCAAGCAAAATATGGAAAAGAGGGTATTACTGTAGACTATTTTTTTTCACCTGTTGATTTTGAAAACAAGAGAATTGTTGGCTAGAGACAGATGCAATATGGCAAGTTACTGCAACTTCTTGTTTTGTGTCCATGGAAGATTCTGATTTTTAGAGATTCTGATATTTTTGTCTAGTTTTTCATTAGGAGTTAAGACTGTCAACATCAAAATTAAACTAGAAAATTAGGCCTAAAATTCAGAGTAGGGCTTTCTAACTGCTTGGTTTGCATGCTGTAGTCTCCAGAAAGATACGTCAAGGGTGTAAAATTTGAAAGAGCATTTTCTCCTAGAAATTTGACTTCTAGACTCTAGGCCAGTCTTTTTATCATCTGCTATATACCCTCCAGCCAGCTGTCCTCTGATGATTATAATTGATTTTAAATGGACTGTTCTGCAATATATTAATGGTTTGCATCTTCATGTAGTTATTAATTTCATTCTTTCTCAAAATACTGCCTTGTGGGATCCAGCTCTTGATGGGAAGTAATAGACCAAATGTTTGTTTGCTCAGTTATTAGTTGCGGAGTTTCACCTGATTTCTGAAGAATTCAGTTTTTAATTATATTTGTGAAATAAAATTGTACATAAAAGATGTAATATATTAAAGTACTGTATGTAAACCACAATTTTTTGGTGCTTTTTTTGTTTGGTTTTGTCCTGGTGAAGTAATAGCTGTAATGCTAGCTGCAGTAGGAGTCCTTACTTAGATTTAAAGATGCACAGGTTTAAAGATGCACAAAGAGATATTGGAACATAGAAATCTTACTCGCACTGTTTTTTCATACTAATGAAGTATTAATATTCTTCTGAATTGGCTGTTCAGGCCAGGTTCAGATTGTTCAATACCTTCTTTCTTTCTTTTTCTCTTTGCAGGAGACACTAGATTTGAGTCGAGTGTTATTTTTAGGGTAGACAATGGCCTTTTCTTGACGTTGCCAAATTATAATACTGCCTTACCTTATGCTGAAGGCTGAGTCGATATATCATGATGAGAAGTCAGGGCCCAATTTCGGGAAAATGGCACATGAACACTTAAATGTATTCAGGCTTTTCACCCCTTCTCTTATTCCAGTTTTGGTCGACAAATTGCATCAGAGGTTAGTTGGTTATGTGCTGGGAACCATTTTTCTTACAGACGTCACGTTCTGAGTGTTAATATCTTTCTGCAGTATAGAACCCTGTGTGGAGGAGGTCCAGATAAGTAACCTCTAAAGCCTTGGGTTTCTTCCAAAGTAGTTTATTGGTTTTCTATTTATAGCCATGTGCCTGTCCATGTGTTATGTGCCTGAGCTGTTGGATCAAAGGTTTGTTCAGAGAGCAGTGAAGCCAGGGCAGCTGCTTCACTGGGTGTGCCCTCAGGGCCCACCACCTCCCCCCAGGGCAGGGATTCCTCCCCCTCCTGTTCCATGAGGCTGCTTGCTGCTGAGCCCTGGGTGTGGGGGAAAGCAAACCTTTGGACTGTCTTTCCCTTGGTAGAGGCACTTATTTGTGTCTTTCTTAGCCAAGTCTACCTGCATATGAATCTTCTAAAATTTTGGAGATAATTATATTGTATTAATCTTTCTATATAAATCAAATACAGATTCAAAAGAAACTGGGCAGACAGGGAGACTGCTGGACAGTGTGTCTTCTCTTGTTTGCTTGGAAAACACATTAAAGGATGTGTTGTTTGGAGAATTAGTTGGTGATTCTCTTATTTCAGTGGGTAACTATGGGACTAAATATTTACTGTTGATTCTACTTTAAACTGTCTGCATTCAGTCTTGAAAGGTAAACAAAATACGCCAACTTGAAGTAGAGGCTAAGGATTATTTTTGCCTTGCATGCACTTCAGGCATTATAGCAGGATGTAGAAATCTAAGTCAACGCAATGTGACATGATGTGACATGATCAGGTTGTTCTCTGCTATAACTCTTGATTCTTTCTGTGGAAAAATGGATTTAAGAATGTAGAAAATACATTCTGCAGCTCGGACTCATGGCATGTCTAGTCCTGTACTGTGTGCCTACCAGTGGGCACTGGCATCTTTCCCATCATCTCTAGCAGAGGGCACATCCCAGCCTGTTTTCTCTAGCATCTGATCAGGATGTATTTTTGAAAGCTTTGTCTAATCTCTTTTAAAACCTCCTGCTGCTGTTTGCTTTCATGGCCTCCTGTGGCAACAAATTCCAGATGCTTAATATCATAAAAAAGTACTCTATCTTTTTGAAACTTAACTCCTGAAGTTTCAATAGACATCTACTATTTCTGGAATTGTAGTACTTGGTGGATAATTCTGCCTTTGCTATACCTGATGTTAATGTGTAGATATTGGTCATATTTTCTTCTTCTCTCCAAACTATGGACTCCTACCCTTTTTTGGTCTGTCTTCCTAAAACATCTGTTCCAGCCTGTTAATAGTTTTGGTTATTCTTTTTCCTAGTGGTTTCTCAGTTGTATATGTGCAACCTACCTGCTTGTAGCTCTTTTCCTTTATCGAAATTTATCCTATTTTTGTTGACATATTCTCTAAAGAGTCAAGAACATTTTAAAATTTTAACCTGGTCTTCAATTTGTACTGCTTTGGTTTTGATTGAAAACTTAATAAGCACTTTTCATTTCTATTCCAGAATTTAGATTGTTAATGGAGACATGAGCAAAACCAGATACAAAGCAGAATCCTCTGAATCCATTATAAATGCAGAATCCATTCTAAAATTTCCTCCCATTTTTTCAATGAGCTTGATTTTTCAACCAGCTTTATGCCTCTCCTGTGATAATCTGGACGTAGTTGCTGTGGTTTGTAAGAAAGTTTTTAGTAAAGGTGAGAGTATACATTATTTTCAGCTCCTCTGCCAGGACAATAGGGCTTGTGACTAGGAAAGATAGAAATCAGACTTGATCAATGTGACTTTTGCATGATAAAGCTTCTTACCTTCTAGATATCTACATATTTTCTAGAGACTAAAGTTAGAATAACTAGCTTATTGTTTCCCAACCTCTACTGTCTACCACCATTTTTTCTTGATTATCGGTAACACTTTTGCTTTTTCCAGGCTTCTGATACTTCACTCAGGCTTGTGAGTTTTCAGAGATGAGTCCTAAAGGTTCTCTGTTAGTTTCAGCCACTACCTTAAATATCCAAGGATGAAACTAACTAGGTCCAGACAATTTTAAAATATTTAACTTACCTTAGCAATCTGTTCCTTTTAAAGAGGATTTTAAGTGTTGATTTGCATTAATCATACTAGCTGGGCGATTCAAAGCTACAATGAAGATTATTGGTGTATGCAGGTTCCAGATTAAGGGGAAATAGTATTTATAGTAATGTTCTTCTCTAATAAAACACACATGACCAAGGGTAATCCGGAATGATTGCTAATTCTTGAAGTCCAGTTCCTTGCTGTCTTTGGCAGGTGAAGAACCTGACTCATAAACAGCTCCTTAAGGGCTATTGAGCAGTTACAAACGTGTTGCAGATGAGTGCTTTTGTTATCACATTTGTGTTCATGTGTTGCAGGAAAGAGCAGACTAATGAAGTGACCAAAGATGTGAAAGCCTGCCTCTTAGAGCCTGTATTAGTGTGGTGTATAAGTATTGCCTTCTTCAGTCTGTAAATAGGTATAAAAAAATGAAGCACAAGTTCAAAGCCATGACATGTTTTGTTATGCAGTCAGTTTTATCAATAGATGCAGCATTGCAATTTCATGGCTCCTTTTTTGGGAGAAGACATTCTTGTACTGCATAGGAGGAAGAATAAATTCCTGATTAAAATCTCAGTCTCAAAGAAATGCCTTTCACTGTTGTTTGTGAAGAAACCGAAAGCTTCAGGAGCCAGTGAAGTGTTCTTGACAGCTTTTGAGCAGTGCGAGTGCAGTAAAGATGGAAGCCTTTTTCTTGCTCTTATTCTCAATTCTGCATGAGTATCACAGGCTCTGATAAGCTTAATTGACATAGGCTATCCTTTTTCTTAATAATAAACAAGCAGGTCCTTCCCAGATTAAACTTTAGTCTGAATAGTACTGTACTGAATAACCATTGTGCAGCTTTTGGCTTTTCTTCTCACTCTCTCCCTAGAGATATAACAGCATGAAAAAATTCCCATGCTTTGTTTTAGTAATGCAGTGTTTCAGTGGTTTTATTTTAACTTAGGTATTGTTTAAGCTAGTTGAGCCAGGTGAAAGAAACACATTTTACTCATAGTATTTTTGATAGTCTTTGTTCCTGCAGGAACAAATCTTCCCAATCTTTCCCAATCTTCCTTAAGCCCTGAACAAATCTTTCTCTCATACAGTAGAATTTCTGGGCTTGCCCATCAGTACAGTCAAACTTGTAGGGGGTCAAATATGTAAAAGAGAGAATGAAATGCTCTGTTCACTGTTTTCCATGAGTACAGGAAGGAAAAAAAGAATTGTTGCAGCATAAGAGACTTAAGTTAGGCATCAGTCAGGTGCTTAGATATGGGATGGGGTTGCCTGAAAAGACTACAGGATCTCTTTCAACTCTGGATTTTTGAGGACAGACTAAACAAGTATCTGTTGGAATTAATATTTGTACAAGTTAACTACGTATATGGACAGATGGACTGCATAAGTTTTAGAGATCCCTGTATTCTGTAATTAAGGGCTGAAGACTGAAAGCTTGAGTGCTGAGGCATTTACTGGAGGAAACAGAAGGATAGGTCTGATAAGCTTAGAGGGATCCCAGCTGCCAAGGGGATGTGCAACAAGACAGCATCAAACAAACAGTCTGCCCAAGGCCGCCGACACAGGGGTCTGAAGAGCAGCCTAGCAGGTCCCTTCTAGTCTGTCAGTGGTGTGAGCTCTTTGATTTTGGATTCTTTCATGATGCCTGCTATTACTTGCACATAGATGCACACAGAGGCAAGCATAGATGGTATAATAGAACTGGGATATGGTCTATCCTAATCTGTTTCAATTAGGAAAAGGTTATTTGAAAATGGTCAACATTATGGCAAAGTGCATGAAAATAAAGACTTATTACTGTTGTGAAAAGATAGGCTCAGAAGACTTATTTGATGCAAGTAGCTGGTTTTTATTCTTTCTTTTCTAGTATAAATATGAATTTTAATGTAAACAATTTCCAAACATTAATTTATATTGTAATATATGCAATGACAAACCCACCACTCAGCAGAAGTAAGTTCAACAGGAACTGTGAAACTTTTTTAAATCCTCCTTACTCTCTTTAAATTTTTTTACTGGTCTTGACCCTTCAGACCTGTGGCTGAAAATGTACAGTTAGGAGAATCACAAACTTGGAATTTTTGCTACATTTTATTTACTATTTTGTGCTATCCTTAGTTCAAAGAAAAACTACTGTAGTCACAGGGGAGTTTTTGAATGTTGATTTAAAAGGTTCCCTATGCTATTTGTAACCATACTGTTAAGCTGGTATTTAAGAAAAAGTGAGATAATTCATCCATTATACTTGTCAAAGACAACTGCATAATATAAAGGATCTGTGAAATAAGAGCAGTAAAATAGGTTTGTGTGGTTCTGTCTTTATTTTAGTGCTGGTAGAATAGCAGTGGTCTTACTAATGGTACTGTTTGTGCTGCCTACAGTGAGCAGTACTCACATAGTACAGAGCTTGACAAGCTGTATCCATGAAAGAACAGGGATTTAAACTCATACGGTTTTCAACTACAACACAGAAGTCAAGAAACCTTGAATATGTTCCCCAAAGTTATGTGGAATGGAAATTAATGTTAGATTAGGAGGATCCATTCAGAATTATTTTGACTTCCCCTTTCCATAGTGCTTTAACAGGAGCACCTAGAAATTGCTGCCATAACATTTCCTGGTATTTAACTTTAACCATCTGTTGCAGCTGCCTTTTTTCCCCCCACACTCCCTCCTCCTTGTGATACCATATTATTGTTGGTACTCTGTAGATTTTATATTGATTTGATTATATATATATTATATAGTATGTATTTGATTTGGCCTTCAAGCTTTAAGCAGGCTGAGATGTTTCTAGAGGTGTGTTGTGACTTAAAACACTGTGGCCTCCTTCCAGTGAAGCATCTCCTGCTGTCTCTGTGAGTACTGGCCCAGTCTTGAAGGCTGATGTGGTCCCTGCTGGTCCAGTGATTCCCCCTACTCCCTGTGGTTGTTGCAGCTTTCATGGCAGTGTAATAAGAAGATGGGAGTTACTTCCTGGAGCAATAGCATGAAGTCTTTCACACCGTGTGGCAGCTAGGATGCTTGTGCTTCAAATTTATCCAGAGTAATTCAAAATTAGTCCCAGTGTGTAGAATGGCGGCAGTTAGCCTGATTTGGGAGGAAAAAGAGCCCTGTGGTTGCGAGCCCTGCTGGGTCACATCCCCTGCTCCTAGGGACTAGAAAACGAGCTCAGGCTCTTTTTGGTTTGCTGGTTATGGGAGTAGCTTTGCTGCCTTGCTGCCATGGTGATACATTCAGCGTGTGGAGGAACCTGCATCAAAGAGTTTCTGCGAATACATTTGCAGTACTGCAAAAAACTCCTTGAGGCAGTGGTCATCCTAACAGCAGTGTGAAGTGTCCTGATGAAGAAATGGCATACAGCAGAGTCCCAGACCTGAATACCTACTTTTCTTCGGCACTTCTTAGTTTTTCTTGCTAGTAGTATGAGGCAATAAGAGTGTTTAACAATCTTCTCCTAAGTCCCCCTGTGCAGCCTTAGTTCTGGACACCCAGGTGCAGTAATTTACAACTCTTTTCAAATGTAGCCATGAGTCTACCTAGCAACAGGAAAAAAAAAAAAAACTTTCCAAATTTATTTCTTTCATGAGTGGGCTTTGTTATGGCTGAAGAACATTTTCTTATGCTGCATTCTGGTAAGATTTTAGTTACTATAATAGAAATACAGATTTAAACATATATTTGAAATGTATAAAATTGTCTAATATGCATTATATTTAAAATAGGCTTATAACCTGAACCACACATTTGGTGTTACTGTTAAAGGCTACATTTGTCACTAAATTTCAGATGAGTTTTTCCTGTTTGTCTGAAGAAGTTGTTTGCTGTGTTTTGTATTTTCAGAGACTGAAATAAAATTTTTATATCTGATTTATTCTGAAATGAAACATGAGCATGTTTCTCCTGAGAAATGCACTAGCTGGGAAGTATTGGAATTTTTTTTAATTTAAAAAATGTTAGACCTTTTCTTTAGGTGTATGGGAAAATGTTCTTATTACTCTGAAACTTATTGCATCTTAAACAAAATATCAGGAACAATGGAAGTACTGTGAAGTTGGTTATCAGCTACAAGCGTGATGTTGTTTCCTTTCCCTTACATTTTTCATGCTTTCCCACTTTCCCATTCCTTTATGAGGCCTTTTCCTCCATGTGACATTGTAATTATAGGGCAATAATGAAAATTAAGAAAATGACTATTGCAACAGAAGTTAGACGTTGATGTTTTTACATATGGGTGTGGTCTTGTTTAAATTTACTTCAGTAGGAAAATGCACAGTATATTTGTTTGAACATTTGGTTTCGGAATAGAATATACTTTATGTTTATGCAGCTATGTAAATTCCATGTCAAGACACTGTCTTTAGGAGGTTTCACATTTATCTAGGGTGCTACCAGGTGCATCTGATTTATTACTGAAAGATTTCATAAGGTAGTACTATGCCATGTTTCAATATTTAACCTGAGATGTGGAAGGTATTACCTATCGTACTGAGCAACAGTCTCCCATTGTTTCCTTGAATCCCATTTATCATCTGTGAATTTGTGTTCATTATATTATAGATATTGTGGGGCAAGGTGTCTGAGTGGCTGTGACAGTCATAGTGACAATGTCAGGTACTTTTTGTAGCAATAGAAAAAGAAAAAGACTTTGCTCTTCAGTAGTCTTGCAATGACATGTTTTATTTCAACCAAACACAACAAAAATTTTAAGTGCCATGCCAAGTGTGTACTTTTCCTGTAAGCCACAATCAGAAAACATGTAGTTAATGTAGGAGTCATTATTTTGATGCATAATGCTTTCCTTGTGGTACAAACAGAAAGTAGTTTAAATTATGAATATTATTTGTGACATGAATTATTAAACAGTGTCTGAGAGATTTAAAATACATCTCAAGGTGATACATGAAGGACAGTTTTGAGCGTGCTTACATCTTGAGGTGTGTTTCATGTTGACAGCTATTGCAGTAAGGTCTTCAAATAAATTTAGATCTTATGTAAAAGTTTCAGAGTCTCAAGTCGTTGACAAGAATGTGCTCATGCCATTAAAACTTTTTTAATCTTAATCTCTTTCAGTCCCAGCAAAGATGCATTGTGATCTTTGCACTGGTATGCTGCTTTGCAATTCTGGTTGCACTGATATTTTCGGCAGTGGATATTATGGGAGAAGATGAGGATGGACTCTCAGAAAAGAACTGTCAAAATAACTGTCGGTAAGAGGTAACAAACAAAACTTCTCTTTTGGGGTGGAAAGGAACATATGTGTGTTATATAAGGGCATGAAGTAATTGCCATGGTCCTGTGGTGTTATTGGGAAGAGCAGCTAACAGAGGAAGAAATGGTTTCTCATTTTGAATTTCTGGTTTTGGAGGTTAGTTTAACAAAGTAAAGCACACATTTTGAAGTTATTTTTGGTGGTGTTTTTTGAGCAAGACCCTTGTGTTAGATCGATTATTTTGTAAGCCTGAGCCAAAGCCCATTAAGTTTCAGTAATTGAATACTGAGGTGGATCACATAGTTTCCAATTCTTTCATGTCTATTTCTCATCTAGACTGCTTCTTTCTTTCTTTTGTCAGAAAGGTCACTAATGCCTTTTGACCTAAGGTTGCTGTCCCTTCTGCGTAGGGGGAGCTTTTCTAATTCGTGTTTGATGCATTCCTGTTATAAACACAGTGGCTTACCTATGAGCTGTCAAGGAAATTAGTGATATGATCAGAAAGATGAGTGTTGACAGTGTTGAATTAAGATTTGCCTCAGACACCTGCCATGGTTGTATATATCTTTTAACTTTTGGTTCTGTTAGTTTTGAGTAGGTGATTAGTTTTTTGAGCCTTCCATTTCCAGACTGTGAATCTCATTTTGCTGCTCCTCACTGTCAGCTTCCTCCATTAATCAGTTCATTAGTGATGACCAGTGCTTTTCCTGGGTCATATTGTCCCAGGGCCTCTTCTGTCCACCAAGCTGATGTAAAAATCATTTGTAGGCTTCATTCCCGGTTGTACTCTGTTTGGGTTTTTATCAAGACTTTTAATTTTATACAGAGCGCCCTTTCTGATCCACTGTGTGAAAAAAACCCATCATTGTTAAATAACTTCACAGAAATCCTTTCTAATCTTATAATGGAATTGCTGGAGTGGGAGGGGCCTCTGGGCATCCTCCAGTCCATGACCCTACTCAGAACAGTCAGCTCCAGCAGGTTGCTCAGGCATGCTCTGTGTAGCTCCAAGGATGGACTCCACAGCCTTTCTGGACAGCCTGTTCCACTGTTTGTGCAGAACCTACCTACCAATGGCTGGGTATACAGTGAGTAGGAGCTAGGGTATACAGTGAGTAGGACATTTGCATTTTAGAATAATTTAATGAAAGATTAATGTTTCTTTGAGCCCTTGATCCTTATTTCTGTTGTTCTTTGTTCATTTTGTGTGAAGACTCTTTTGGGACAGTACCTTTTTTATGCTGCACCTGTTACATTGCAGACAGCACTAATTCAGAATCCAGAACATTTTGTGGTTTTTCCAATTATAATGGAGGTTTTTTTAATGTTGTTTGCATGCTGCTTAAGAAACAAAAAACCAAAAAAACAAGCCAAGAGGATTCTTTAAATCTGTATCTCCTTCCAAAAGGAATATACTTGCAGGATCAGGTAGCTTTGTCCTGAAACCAACTGTCCATCTGGCACTTTTTGCCATAACTCTTTTTAGGTTTGGTTTTGTTCACTTCATTGCACTCCTACAGGTCTGGGCAGGCTTCTGATATCTTCTCTGAATTGTCTAGAGTTCAGCCAACTTTCCTTTCACCATCAAAGTCTTAAGTGTCTTTCACTGTGAGGTGTTGCCTTCCAAAATTTTTGAAGATACTGCATGTATCACCTCTACACCCACTGTCTCCATGTGTGAATCTTTGACAGAACTAGGTCAGATGAGGGGAAAGTCTTTCTGCTCACTGGCTTCAGTGTGCTGCACATGACTTCAACACAGTCAGAAACTACTGCACCATGTTTCCTCTTAGTTGTATCAACTAATGGTTCCTATTCTGTTCTGGGTAACTGTGTAGGAAGTTCCTAGCCAAGGAAGGGCTTCACCTTCTTCACTTTTTATTCTTCAAAGGAGAAAAAAAATCAAAGTGATACACAGTACTAAGAAAAACGGGGATATTAATTTTTTCCATGTGAGAGATGGATTTCTTCTGTCTCTTTGTATGGGTTACAGCAATCTGCCTTTCCAAAGAATACTTACCTTTGCTCAGTGTTTTGTTGGTTCACACATGTCAGTCTTGTCCCCTCCTGGATTGTGTTAGAGGAGCCTGAGACTAAATTCAGCACCTTGACTTTAAACATAAGAGTCGATTAAATTGCTCTGTGTTTACAGGGATAAAAGTGAACCCAGACCCCAGATCTATTTTAAGGTGCCTTTCACATAGTGATTCAAGTGCGTGATCTAGCTACTAATGCCTGAACCAGAAGGCACAAAAATGCTGTGCGTATAAACTGCCTAAACCAGTTCTAATAACAGTATCCAAGTGCTGGCAGCTGCTACCTGCTAACATTGAGTCCTTCTCTGCGTGATGAAACTGGGGTCCTTTATGTGTTACATACATCACAGAGTTAGCTGAAGTGTCAGAAATCAATTGCTGCCAATGGCATATATTTAGTACTTGGGCTAAGCACTTTTAATAAGTAAGACAAGAGTTACTGAATTCTTACATTTCTTCTGTGTGAGTACTTTCCCTGACATTCAGGAAGAGGTGCTTACATTTGCACGATGTGCTGAAACAGAATGGCAATAGATGATTTTTTAACTTTTTTTTAATTAAATGTTTGTCAAATATAAGTTTATATGTATGAGCCTGTAACTCTTTTTTTGGTTTTAACTGATTGAATTTGTGAAGAATCTTGATGGGAAAGGATGCTGTGGATTTGAGAAGAACTTTGCTGATGGTTTTTAATGGCTGTTTTCTTTGGAAAATTTCATTTCTGTGTTTTTTGTTTTAAAGGAAAATACACCTGAAATAGAACTGTGGTCTAGAAAAGTTCTCTGGCTGGAAAGTTTTGGAGCTTGTGTGAAAAAACAGAATTCTTAAGAGAGAGAAAGAGAACGTAAGAAGACTTTTTAGAATCTAGAGCTTTTGCAAGTGGTGTTTTCCAGTAAAGCTTACATCTCTCTTTGTTGTTGTAATTGGATTGTTCAGGAACACAAATGCAGCTTTTCTGATCTGCTTGTAATTCATCATGAGGCTCCTCTTCTATAAACCATTCCTTAAGCTCTTATTACATGGGGAATACTTACTGCATATGTTCCCAAAATGACCTTACTCTTTATTGATGTATTTATTTCTCCTGGGGGCTTTGTAACAAAAATAAGTCAGGGGATGGGAAATCAGGTTTTTTTGCATATCTTCTCTGATTGCTGGAGGGGTTGATGCTACCCATCCTATTAAAAGGAATGTCAACTGACTAAAATTAAAGGGAAAAAAAGTAGCAGTGACTGTGAAAAGTTGAGGCTTTGCAGTTTGTGCTCGGTATGTGATGGAAATTATTTCTTGGGATGTCCACAGTAATGTTGTTCGGCAGCCCTGATGGATGAGACTGGTTAAGAGGATATGCTTAACAGTCTGGGAATTTTGCCTGTCTTGCTGTGGGTCCATTAGACACTGATCTATAAAATTAGATTATTTTAATTTGAAAATAGTACATTTTAATGGCTGATCTATTGTGAATAAATCTTGGCTAGCTTCAAGTCTGCGTCAGTTAAGACTTACTTGACTTTGTTGGAATTGACTGATAAACTCTAAAAATGGCATTTTAGGAAAAAAGAAATTACAACTGTCAAGAGATTGTCTCTGCTATCCAAACTATTTGAACCAAGGTTGTTTTGATTTATTAATGGTAACTTGAGCTGTTCAAGGCTCAACTTGAGCCTCTTCTCCTCCTTGTTGGTGCTGATAGCCATGCTAGGGATCCTATAGAGTTTGCACATGCCCCTAGTTATCCTTCTCTCACTGGCTTTTCCAATATCCATTGAAGCAGTGGTAGCAGCTGGCATAGCTCCTACCTCTGGCTGTGGATTTGGCCCTATCTCTTGAGAGGGACTACAGAACAAGGTGGAAATGGAAGCAATGGTAGCTACTTTCCATATTTACCAAGCTAAAACTAAAACTGTTGTAATGATTTTTTTTTTTATTGCCTTTCTCTGATGATAATTGGAAGGATTTTCTTGCTTTCTGTTTGTGTGTGATTTTGAGACAGATTCTGTATTACATTCTGTTCCAGTGATGCTGTTTTGATCATTTCTCTTCTTCTCAGAGTCATATGTAATGAAGGCACTTGCTCTTTTGTGTTTGGATTTGCATTGGAAGAATTCGTTGTTGTTTATGACAGGAGTGGCAAAGCTTATTTAGTTCACTTCTTGATTGTAGAGAGGCTTTGACCAGTGCTGCCTTATAATAAGTAGGTGATGATACCTGAGCAGTGTTTGTGATTTCTTTAGATATTGTTTGGATTGTTTTGGATAAGGATTGGTATCCGGGAGAGGAGCTGAATCTTCCTGTTGACGTGCAAAGCTTTAGAATTTAACAGTACCCTGCAACACTAAATTTTAGAGATTAAATCTAGTTGTACACAATAATTACTTATATTGAACAATTACTGTGTGTTGCATGCATTGCTTTCAATTTGATTAGATGATTATTCTCTGGTTGTGAAAGAGGGCCCACAATTGATTTTTTTTGTTGTTTTATAAATCTTTCTTTCAACTGCTCTGCTGTTTCACTAAGTAGGGTTTTGCAGCACCATTAAGTAAGCATACTGCAGCACATGCTTACATTCATTTACCTTGGAAGTGCTTTGCCCCTGGCTTATTGTGGAGGAGATTTTCTCTGTGCTGCGTGGGTTCTGAACATAGCAAGGTTTATATTGACTGGTTTCTATTTAATAAACAAACTATGACAAGCATAATAGTTAAATGTCTAAACAGAACAAGATGCTCAGATTTTGAAAAGCCTGTTAAAGAGCAACTGAAGATTTCTATTTACGAAACAACTACTCCACTTGGCATAAAAATACTTTCTGTCAACATGATGGACTGGAGCATCTAGTCTACCCTCAGTCAGTTTGCAGACAGCACCAATTTGAGCAGGAGTGTTGGTCTTTTGGAGGGTAGGAAGGCTCTTCAGGGGGATCTGGAGAGGCTGGATCAATGGGCCAAGGCCAAAGGTACGAAGTTCACTAAGGCAAAGTGCTGGGTCCTGCCCCTGGGTCACAACAACCCCTTGCAGCACTACAGGCTGGGGCAGAGCGGCTGGAAAGCNAAAACTATTTCTTCCCTGCAAGGGTTATGTAGCATTGAAACAAGTTGCTTGGGAAAGTAGAATCATCATCCCTGGAGGGATGGGAAATCACGAATTCAACTTGCACAAGAAGTTCTACCTATCCTACCTTTTATTTTTCATTTTTTGAAATGCATTTCAATGGAAAAGATAGTGTATTAACAGTACATTACCTGTACTGGTACAGTTACTCAGTACCTCTACAGAATACAATTTTTTTCCTTTGTTTCAGCACAAAATATAAAAAACAAAGGATATTTTTTTTTGTTTTGCATTTACTTTCAGCTGTAGAGAATGTCTTCACAAATAAAAAATGAGTGACAAAACTCATGATCAGTTTAGATCTTTTTCTTTCTGCATTACTCCCAGTATCAAATAGGTCTGGGCTTCCACTCATTTTATTCAAACACACAAACCTATTCTTTTTCCTACTCTTTGTTCCATTAAATCTAATTATTTTCTGTGGAGTTTAGGACAGAGGGCTTTAGAGTCTCCTTAAGGCAGCTTTTCCTGCCATGATACGTGTTGTTTAGGATATAAGACAGAGATTAACATGTTTTGTGTTCTTGGAAGTTACCTTTCAAAGTATGTGTTTATTTCTCCTTTTATGACTTACAATTTGTGAATTGATATCAGAGAAAATGTTCCAAGCTAATAGAAATCAAATTCCAATTACTTTAAGGTTCCTAGATAATGCAGGTGGGATAAAGGAGCAATTAATGTGTTAGAGTATCCTATCTCCTGTGTAGTTTGCTGGAGCTTCTCTGTGATTAAATCTTTTTATTTTCTCTTTTTTTTCCTCTCTTTCTCCCTTCTCAACTTAATTTGTTCTTTTCTCTTTTCACCTTAATGTCTTCAGAAGACTGAAATTACTTCATCCGAGCAGAACTCAAAAGATTTCTGAGGTCATTTTCTATACCAGATTGTAAGGCTATACTTAACAGAGTTATTAAATCTAAAATTACTGGTCATTCTCATGATCTTGAAAACCTATTTATGACATTTCAGAGAGGTTTTTATTCTGCCTGGTGAGAATAGCCACCCAGCTTAATAAAGCTCCCTGATAAATCGTTCTTCCTTTTGTTTGTGGGAAAGGCATTAAAAGTAGCTAAAAATTGTAGTAGAGTCTGTCTGAATTCATGCTCCATTTCAGGGTGACTTGTTTGTTCACCCAGAGCTGACTTTGCATCAGATCCTAGCAAGCACCTGTTCCAGTGACACCATTTATTTTTAATTGCTTCTCCACCCTTGGAGCAGTATATGAAAAAGATACTTATTATCCTGTCAGGTTACATTAGATGTATTGGGTTCTGCAGCTAATCCTAGGACAGCACTGTTGAGTGTCCTCTGGGCTAGCATGATTTGATACTCCTCAGGAGTGCAAGTGTGTATGATTTCTGTGACCTGCTGAGAAGGTGGCTGAGCCTGCCTTTCCGAGCACCCGGGCGGTGTCATGCTTAAAAGGAAGCAGGTGTGGTGCGTGCTGAAGCCCAAAGCCTTGTGCAGAGCTGGTGGGTCTGGTGGGCTTGAGCTGACTCTCCTGTTCAGCCACGTGCAGCTCACTTTGCTGTGGTGGCCCTGAGGCTGCACCGCGAGGGCAGCGGCTCCTGGCGTTTATGCCCTGCTGGGAGGCATCAGGGAGAGCTGGTGGGTCTGAGCATTGTTGTGAGTAACACTTGCAGTTTGTTAGGGCTGATTTTTCCAGATGCTTTTTATATGTACAGGAAGACAGCTTTTGGTGAAATGTTTGGGGTTTTTCTTTGTTATTCTGAAGATTTTCTTCCTGATTTATTTTTCTCTGAATACATGGGTGAAATCTAGGTAAAGCCAGAGACACCTCTTAGTGGTCTCTGATATGTCCACATCTCTCTAGTTAGTCAGAGCATTGTTGTGAGTAACACTTCACATACAGATTGCTCTTGCATGTTGGGCAAGATGTCAGTCGTCTGTGTTAATCAGGAAAGTATGAGTTTGCTTCCTTTATTCAACTTACCCACATACAATTGTTTTGACCAAGGGTAAAAAATGCACTGGAGAAATATTTCATTAGCATTAATATTTTTTCATTTTATGTTTTAGGTTTGTTTTTTTTTTTCCCGTAATTAATTTACTTCCTATCAACCAGACTGAAAAAAAAAAAATAATAATGTGTTGCCACAGGCCCCCAGCTGGGGAATAATTAGCATTGATGCCATGATTGCAGAAGGCTGATCAATTGCTTTATTATATCATTTTATACTGTATTATACTATACTTCTTAAGAAACTCAGTAACCTGTCCAGCCAGTCCAATACAGCTTTGACCTAATTGGTCAATCAATCCAAACACCATCCAGTGTCCAATTAAGAAATCACCCTTTGGTAAACAAATCTCCATGACACATTCCACATGTGCACAACAGCAGGTGCAACAAGTGGAGATAAGAATTGTTTCTCATTCTTTTCTCCGATCTTCTCACAGCCTTCCCCAGGAAAATGCCTGGGAAAGTCTGTGCCTCCTCTCTGTGGCAGAGAGCTGCTGCCACAATAACATGCAAAACCAGCTTTGGCATGTGCCAGATGCAGATCTGTCATTTGTTCTCTATTTAATGACCAGTCCTTTCCAAATAAGATTATTTCAAAACTATTAATACAGCTGAGAGTTCTTATGACTGACAGCATCACAATGTGGTAGGTTTAAAGCTGATTTCTTTACATACTAAGTGTTGAAATGGCTCTTCTGAGAAGCATCAGTGATTTGCATGCCTTCTGACATGAGGGGGAGGATTTGTCTTGCCTCAGACTAAACTTTTGATGGATATTTGGTAGCACATTGGAAGTGTTGGCTTTGACTTTTTACTCTAGATCTGATTGAAACTCTTGGAATAAGTATGTGACAGTCATATATATGACCACATATGGTATCTGAGATCTTCTGTCAGTTTGGCAGGTATAGAGTTAATTGATTTTCACTGATGTATCAAAATATTTCTTTAAAGAACCTGTTGGGGAAATAAAATGATTTTTAAAAATTTTCTTTGTTGTCATTTATGAAATGGCTCCTCAAGTTAGCTGGGCTTGAATAAGAATAATTTTTAGAACTCTTCTACTGGCTGAGTATTGGAGAAAAATGCACTTCTACCAGTATTTTAGCAAAATATGAACATGCATAAGCTTCATTACTGATCATGACACTTTAAGGGAAGATGAATGTGTCACCAGCATCAGGCAGGCGGCCGTGATTTGGATTTTTTTCAAACACTGTCAGAAGCTCTAGTCCTTTTCTCAGCCAGTTTTGGGTCACTTGTATCAGCTTGGCAGTGCATGTTTTACAGTTCATTGCAGATGCTGGTAGAGAGTATGGTTCAATAAATGCATTAGAGGATACTTGAGGTGATGTATTTGGGCCAATGGAGACTGAAGTGCTGGACTTGTGGAAGTGTCTCCTCAAAGACGCAGCCAGTGTCAGTGGGACAGTGACAGACTGCAAGAGCTACCCCATCTGCTGTGTTTCATAAATGTATGTGAGCCACCTCAAAGATATCCCCTTACACCTTCCAGTTTTGGGCCAAGACAGGCTGCCAAAACTGGAGGCAATCCATCACTACAGCAGCTTTGGAGAATGGTGTGGGAAAGCAGGAGAGATGTAACCTCTGTATGAGAACAGATAATCTATTATTTTCCCTAGTGGCACATCTGTTTGCACGTGAAAAGACTTCTTCAGGACTGAGTAGAGAGGAGACAACAGTGAATTTTTCAATTTGCTCTTGAGAAGAGTCACACAAATACCTAAAATGGGCAGCCAACTGATTCTGTGTCAGAGGTACTGCTCTGGCCATGTACATATGGTAGAATTTCCAGAGAAAAATGTGCTTCTGATATTTGAGGGGGGGTTTTATGTTTTTAGGCCTCTTTTGAGAGTCAGGATTTTGCTATTAAAATGTATTCCATAGGGTAAATACCAATAAGTCAGTTAATGCTTTCTATTAAGACCTAAAGAGATGTTTGGTTTTGGTTTTTTTTTTTTTTCCCTTTGGTGTTCTTAAAACACTGCTTTATCAATGTAGATAGCTTGTGTCTGTTAGGGGAAGAGGTTCCTGACTTTGTTCATTTTGGCCAGAAATGTACCCATCAATTTTCCTTCCCCCCACCCCCCTCCCCAGTTTTAACTTGAATGCAACAAGTTTTAAAGATCCATTTTTAATCAGATGCAATTCTAGATGGACCTAACATAATTACCATTTAAAAAAACCCCAACAAACAAACAAACCCCACAACCAAAACCAAAATTAAACAAACAACAACAAAAGAGAAATACAAACAGATTCCACATAAAACCATCTGACAGTAGTTAAACCTATCTTAGTACTCCTAAGGTGTCCTGGAACATTTCCATAGATTTTTGCCTCTGTAATTTGAGCACTGCAGTGTCCTTTGGGAATGTATACTTTAGGTACTTTATTCTTTTCATCTGTGGATTTTTATTACCGTTCCTACCTTGACTATATCTGCTGAATTTGCAGTGCTGATTTCAAATAGTTGCTGACTAAAGTTTTTACCTTCAATTTTCCTTCGTTGTTTTGCAAAGCAGTTTTGTTTGTTCTTACTGGACAGGAAGGGCATTAATTAAGTTTAGGGTATTGTTGGATTGTGTAAATGCCAACATCATAGAATATAATTTAATTTCTATTCTGGATAAGAGAGCTCTTAGAAAATTCTCATTCAAGTATTAACACCATAAAATCATGCTTATTTATGAGGAAAAATAATATTTTGATTCTTGATTGGTTTCTACGAACATAAGCTAACACATTTTTCCATTCCAAGTCATACCATGATAAGCAGGGCCTTTTAGAAAGATGCATGGGCCAAAAGAAAAATAGTAGCAATCAAATTCCCACTTCTTGTGTATTGGTATGTGATTATTTAGTCCAAATTAATGTTGCTCTTTAATGTTACAAAGTGTCTATATGAGAAGATCAGAGGTTGTATGGAAGGAAATAAAAAGGCAACATAAATTCTGTTATTTAAAAAAAAAAGGCGTAGTTTTGCCTGTAATAATTTGGCATATTCAAGCCTTATAAAAAAATTTAATATGAACATAATCACAAACTGAACGTAGAAATAAAATAAAAACATCTGGTTAACTAATTAATGTGTATGAGAGGGGCTATTTATACAATATTTGTTGTTCTTCTGAGAGGCTTTTTAAAGTTGTTGTGTTAGGATATTTTAGTGTGTTTTACAGATGGGTGAACAGTGAATGGGCTGCTGCTTAAAAGAGCTAAATAGACGTAACAGCTGATGAGGGGCTTGTGTGGTTGCTATATGGCTTTGTGCAGGACTGACTAAATACCTCAGCTGTTGAGTTTTACATAATTTGAAAGTCATGGTAATGGTATTTACTCAAGACTTAAACATGGTACAAACAAAGGAAAGAGGCTGAGATTTTTTCAGTGCCTAAAGAGGTACCAAGTGAGCACTCACTGTTGTGCTGGGAAGTCTCAGCTCCTGATTCCAGACTGATGGATATGCAGGGTGTTCCCTGAAGTGTGCAGCTGGGTTTCCTTAGCCATATCAGGGGCAAGAATGGCTTCATCCAAGGAGGGCAGCGTTGCTGTCCTCATCTCTGTCCGGAAGGAAGCTGTGTGCCATGGGCTGGGGGCAGAGCTTCCCCAGCTGCCGTTTAGGTGCATTGCCTGGAGTCAGGAAACAGGCACTTCATATGGGGCAAACTGCTGTATGTTACTGTATTTCAAAGACTTTTTCTATAGCATTTATATATAACGAATCTTGAAAACATCAGCTTAGAATTAAGAATGTGTGAACAAATAAAATGTTGAGAAAACAAACTTGGTAGTACAAGGGTTTTTTCTGTATAAACTGAGAATATGTTTGAACTGTGGCATCAAACTGAAGATATTTAGAAGCACAGGACTAAAAACTAGGCCAGCCTTTCCGTATTACTGATAAGGAGTCAGAAATCTAATGGGCAAAAAGAGATTAAATAAAATGAAAATTGTCTGGTCTTTTCTCAAAACTAAGGAGAAAGTGGGAGGGGTAAAATAGTGTTTGGTAACTAAAACTGCAGTTTAAAAAAAGTTTCTGTTCTGATGGTGTCCTTGTCCTTTTGTGTCTAAAGATTAAACATGAACTTTTGAAAGATGTAGACAACGCTGTTGTGTGGGTTTTTTTGATAAGCATATCCTGGAGATCTTCAATTACAGTACGGTAGTGAACAGAGAAAACTAAATGATGTAGTGCCTCTTGGTTAATGGTATATATGATATTCTAGATAATAAACAGACATGACAGATAGATTTCTTATTCTACATTCAACAGAATTGGGTCACTGTTTCTTTTTTTTTTTTTTTAGTAGAAGTTTTGCAAAACATACCTTATCTTTTTTCATTTCAATTCACCTCAGATCCTCAGGATCCTCAGATTTTTGTAGTTTATCCTTCAATGTAGCACCTAGCTGTCTACAATGTGATAATGTGAGCTACAGATCTGCTTTTTACAAGGGTGAGGTTTTAATTTTTTTAAGCACTCTGTGATGTAGCACCTTGATGTTATGAAAACGACAGAGGCACTGTGGCTGTCGCATAGGCAGGATACTGACAAGCCTTAATGCAGGGAATACCATTCCTCTCATTAACATCAAACCTGAGAAACAAGCTGGATTTCAAGAACTTTCATGGGAGTGTGGATCTTTTGAATAATGAATGGTGGTGTGTTAAATTGTTAATACTTTATCTACAAACTCTGACTTGAAGTAGTTCATTTTACTGCTTGTGTGTACTTCATTTTTCGTGGTTTACACACTGATTAAATCTTGTCATGCAATAAAGATGTTTCCTTGTTGCTTTCTTATTTCTTGCGCCTTTTAAAATTTATTTTCCTTTCCCTTGACAGACATCTGTAACTTGTTTTCCTTCTCTCCTTTTTTACCTTGTCATTTGGGTTTGGCTTTGTGAGGTTCTGACAGTGCTTGCCCTTCCTTTGGGCTTTTCATTACAGGCCTCTTTGTGGTCTTTCCCTATCCCCCAGTGGTTTAGAAAGTGGCATAAACTCCATTCCTTGGAATGTTTTCAGACTCCCTCCCACACACATGCGTGTTCCCTGCCTAGATGAGCTATCTTGAGTCTATATTTGGAGACTGAGAGTGTCTGGAGGATAAATCTGTGTTGGCCACAGTGCTGCAAATATCAAATGAATTCACAGTTTTAAGTATTATGTTAAGACAAGAATTTGGCTAATTAGTTTTGGTGTAATTATTAGAGGACTGTGTCATAAGATAGCTAATCCAGTGAATATGCTTATGTGATGCCAGTTTTATTAGACTTGAAATCAAAATATATCAGCTCTTTTTACACCTGAGAAGGATTATATTTTGTGACAGCAATTAGTAGGCTTTAATAAGGTGTACTGACTGAAACAAGACAGACTCTTCTTGGGTTGGCCAATGGATGTCTTTTGGGGTGAAATGTGTAGGATTAGTGTTTAGCTAAGAGACACTGTGGAGAAGATGTGCTATTCTGCTATAAGCAGAGGGAAGTGTGTTTAACCCCCTACTTAGACTTGGATTCCTGAACTTAATTCACACTTTGAAACTGGGCATCCAGATGCTGGGTAACTGCCCTGTGGAATGGCAGCTCCTGGTAACTGCAGTACACTTCTGGCTCAGTGTGAAGTTCTTCCAGAGAGATTCCATGTGCTGATTAGTTCCTGGCATTGCTTCCACCGCTCACTCTGCCCCTCAATTGTACATTTAAGTAACGTCCTTTGAAGAAGCACCTTTAAGTCAGCCACGCTGCTGTCCCCATCCCCAGGAGAAACCTGGGACCTGTGGTTCTCTGATTTGCTCTTGCTTGCAGTAGTTACTGGGATCTGTGACTTAAACCCTATATACTAGGTGCAGCTTATGGGAGTTGAAGTTTCAATTGGCTATGTTTTTGTTTTTTGATGAGTTCCTACAAAAAGCTGCTTATTTCGTTAAGAGCAAGAAAAAACAAAAGTAAGGATTTTAATGTTCCTTGCTACACAGAGCTCGTGGATCAGGAAGGGCCTTTGTTTTGGTACACTCATTGGAAGTGAAAGGTGCTGTTTGAATTTTCTGTGGAGTGTGAAGACTGGTCAGGTCAGCTGGTTTCTCCTGCCTCAGCACCCTCAGGCACTTGTCTCTCAGCAGTCTGCCATAAGAATTCCGCTGACCAGCTCTCAATTCTCCCCACAGCTGCAAAACCCATTAAAATGTTGTAGTGCTGACAGGCAGAAATGCTGTAAAAATGCAAATTTTCTTGTGCTGAAGGGCAAGATGCCAAGAAATGCTTTTCAAAATGTTTCACTGCTGCATAAGGATTTAGGGTGTTTGATACAGCTGGAATGCTAAGTTTTAAGCAATGGGAGGGAAGCTTTTGCCATTAATAAGTTCACTAGTATTTTGGATCTTCAGTCACCTGAGGACTTTGGTGCAAAGGGTTTGCTTTATGTCCTTTTTTTTCTTTTTAGTTTTATTTTTTAAAGAGAAAATAATGGGCTAAGAGGTGATGTTCTGCTCTGTTGGTGCACAAAGGAAGGATTGCTTCCTAGGCTAACAAATGGCAATGAGGTCACCTGCCTACATGCAGTACTTAGAAGCTCTATGGAAGAGCCCAGGATAGCAGGGTCTGCTGTGTTTCAGGAGATATTTTAGCTACTTGTACCCACTGATGCTCTGTAGAGCAGTGGCCAAGTCAAATGCACACAGTGGTGCCCATGACTCAGTCCGTAGAGTACTGAGCCAAGGATGTTGTTTTTTCTTTAAAAGCAAAATGCTTTAACTAAAGTAATTATGTCTTCTGTTGCAAAAGAAAGTAGTGGTGAGTGTTTTGTGCAGATTTTAGAAAAAGCTGTGACAGATCAGAAAATTTAAAAATTATTTTTCCTTCATCTCTCATCTGAAATATCAACAGCTGTGTAACAGTTGACTATCAAGACTGTTTCGAAGGATGTTATTTTCTTCCCTTAACCACGGTTTAAGAAAAGGGAGGAGTTGATGATATTTCTGCTTTTTCCCACTGTGGTAATGTACTTTCTACTGAAACAATACAATAATTTCCTCCTCTGCTAGTCCTCCTTTGCCCTGAATGAGCTGTTCAGGCATAATGTGCATGATAAATTTTCTCTGAAGTGCAGTCATCTGCATTGATGTGCTGTATCTGTGTTGCTGTATTTATGTTGCTGAATTTCATCTTAGCTCTCAGTTTTACATCAGATGATGCATAACAAGGACAGGTAGGATTTGGAAAGGGCTACTTTGCAGTTCAGCAAATTACTGTTCTGTAGATTGTCACTACCACCTTCAGAATGCTTTACACAAGTGTAAATAATAAGCCAAAATAATGTCTTTTCTGTGTACTTTCTTATAACACTACTGAGGTGCATACTGAGTGTTTAATGAGCATTTCTTGATTCAGCAATATCAAGAAACAGGAGCTCTTTGTAGTGAAGCTTCTGTAGTGATCTCAACAGTACACAAATATGGGATTAATATGTATACCTCAGTATTGTCTAATTTTAATCTGAGTAGTCAGGAAAGGGGCATACAAGATTCTCACAAGTTACTCAGAAAAATCTGGGTCGCATAGAGCTGTCTGCAGTGTTCCATGCACAATGTGGAAGTCCCATTGATATGAGCAAAATATGAAGAAGGTAGAAAAAATTGTACC
>VXBC01007494.1:353-98521 GCA_013399945.1 Ploceus nigricollis
GTCATTCGTTTCAATACCTATGGCATCAAAAGCCTCCCCAATATAAAAGGCCACTCCTCCACCTCTTCTCCCTTTCCTGTCTCTCCTAAAGAGCTTGTAGTCACCCAATGCAGTGCTCCAGCTATGTGAGTCATCCCACCACATTTCTGTGATGGTGACTACATCATAGCTCTGCTGTTGCACCATGGCCTCCAGCTCTTCTTGTTTGTTACTCACACTGCGTGCATTGGCATACATGCACTTCAGCTGGGCTGCTGATTTCTCCCCTAACTCAGGCTTACCACCCTTGGGCCTGCTTCCAGACAGCCCAGCTGCATCCCCTTCCCCCTTCAAACCTAGTTTAAAGCCCTCTCAATGAGTGCCACAAGTTCATGAGCTAAAATCCTTCTGCCCACTCCCATTGTGTATGAGAGGTTACCAAACCAATGAATATCTCATATTTTGAAGATTAATTGCCAACAAGGCGGCTAAAAGAATACTCTTAAATGCATGGTCATTATGTGCTGCTGATCTGTTTTGTCAAGAACTGAGAGAAACAGGCAAACATTTTATCAGTTTGTGGTAATCAAAAGATAAACAGGAGTTCTCTGAAAGGAGCGGGTAGAAATATGGATGCTTATATGCAAATTTATGGTTCATAAAACTGCAAGAAATGAAGATAAAAAGAATTTTTTGCTAAAATGATGTTAACTTCAAATTTTCCAAGAACTGTTCAAAAACATCTCACAAAAAAAAAGGTGGGTTTTCATGAGTAAATATGGACATTTAATGTTTAGGCTAAGAGACACTGTCAAATAATCAGTTTTCATAGATTAGAAGCCTTTGATCTCATTCCTGTAGCAGGCATATACATTCGGTCAGATTAATCACTCTGTTGACCATGTTAACCAGATTTCCCCTAACAGAAGTTTGCAAGACGGATATTCTTTGGGTTTTTTTATTTTCAGGCTTCAACTGCCAAAGAATTTTATTTTTATCTTTTAGGTTTTCTTCCTACTCTTCCACTACTCCATCAAAGAGGACTAACTAATATGCACTCCCACTGTTGCATTCCTAGTTCAGCTTTATACTCATCTACCCACTCAGGAGAGTGAATGGGAAAGATTACACAGCAACTCCTAATGTCAAGTTCAAACATCCCTTCAGTCCAAAAGAAACTCCTATTAATGCTTTGAGAAGGACCATAACAATAACATGAAACGCAAAACATACAGTTCAAAGAGAGCACCATTACAAATTATACCCTTCTTTGGATTTCTTTTGTCCTACAAAACAGAATACTTACAATCCATCTGCAATGCCTATCTTCACTTATTGAAACTAAAATCTACATTCATGCTCTGAAATAAGGGCAAGGAGATGCTCCTACAGTTTAAGACATAAAGTCAAAAACAACAAAAGAAAGAATGGAAAAGAAACCAATCTATGCAAATAAGTAGGAATACTGTAATGGCAGATAACTAGAAAATTAAAATTCAGAATTTGGATCAGCTGATTTTACTAAATACTTCAAGGGCGTCAAAATTTTAAATTACTTATAAAATCTTCCTTAGTCTTACAGTGTAACTTTGGAGCAGGGGGAATCATTTACAAACTTTGTGGAGTATCTAGCACCCAGGAGCAATTACCATGAGGCTTTTAACTTTTGGCCCTACTGCAGTGCAAACATCAAATAATGATAGCTCAAAGCATGCAATTTTGTGTGTTGATTCTGACAGAGCTCGCGGAGAACTCCAGGATACAGGAATGGTCCATGCACACAGGTCATCCCTTCCACTCACCAGTTTGGTTCTTTGGATGAGTCTATTAAACAACATGTGATGGACCATTGAGTCCTCAGTAATATAACGTCTCTGCTCAGCAGGAGGCTGATGCACTTCATATATTTTAAAGACAGATTAAGTATTTTCTTTTTATTTTTGCTGGGGGACTTGATCAAACCGCAGGGCTCCCTATTCACTTTTAAATTTTGTTCTTGCTTCAAATGCTTCTCTGCAGTATTGCCCTAGAGTATTCCAGCCATTCCCATATCCAGGAAGAAATTATTCTGGATGATATTTTACTTTCCTGAGTAGTTTTACTGGCTGGGTCATTTGTTTCTCTTAACGCATTCTTATACAGTTTGACAGCTGCATGATCAAGAAATATACATGATAAATGGAAGTCACCCCATAAGAAACCAAGCCCTTTAATCCACTAGACAAATGGTTACATTTAAATCAAAAGAAGCGGGTCTGGGATAATTTCAAATCCACTTGAAAGCTGTTCAGACTAATTGCAGGCAGAGCAGGTCAGCTGAAAATAAAATTGCTTGGACTGAAATTTAGCTCCCAGAATTTGGCTAAACGAAAAAAAAGGGACTTTTTTATTCATGATAGAGTTAGAATTTACTTATTTTCTTTTTGATTTACAGCATCTGAAATTGAATAGCTGTACATTATAAAAATAATTTCTGGAGCAATAGGTTTATAGCTTTCAGATGTTGCCAGTGTCATAAACAGTGCCATTTGTAAGCTGCTGAAGGAAAACCTCAAGAACAGAAAACTCTGAATTTCTCAGACTAGTCTTATTCAGACTGATCTGAAGCTAGAGCCAAATTCAGAATTATACCCTCAGTAAATTTAGGCCACTGTTTCTCAATAGCTACTGCCTACTTAATTAGGGCTTTCAAATGACGATGGAGCCAGAAACGAGTCTCCATTAAATAACTCAGACTAGTAATGTGTTTAAAGTTAAGAACATGTGGTGTATATCTGCTTTATCCTTATTACCAGTAGCTTGAAAATAAGCCAATTATCTTTTAAATAACTTACAGTATTATCCACCTCTTGTCAGCTTCTAAGATGCAAAGAGAGGGAAAGAAAGCAGGGTTTGGGAACAGGGAGCAATAGAGTGACTGTTCCCTTTGATTCAGAAAAGAAAGCTGTAAGAGGTATTTTTCATCTAAAAGATGAAGCAGAAGGAACTTTCACCTAAGCATAGCCAAAGGTTTGAGTGAGGGCTTTCCCATCTATTGCTGCCAGCAAAAGCCACAGGAGGAGCAACTTTTTCCTGAAATCGAAAAAGAAACATACAAGAGAGAGAAAATGCCCTGTATCTGTCTTCACATATGCACAAACCCTCTCCATTTCATGCCTAAGTATGGCTTCTTTCCAGAGCTCTTTTATCATTGCCTTAGAGAAACTATAGACCATAAAGCTATGCGCATTCTGACCATGTCCACTGAACAGCTCTCATGAATAGCTATTCATGTTACAGTGAATATTTCTTTAAAAACATGAATCTGGTCAATCTTCTTTCCTTGTCAACTTCGCTTTCTCTCACCCTCCCCACAGGTACATTTCTGAACACCACATCTTACCCAGCTGAGGGGTTGTCTCACTTCTGTAAACACCAAGTCTATCTGGAACAGTCTGTTGGGAGGCCTCCTGCTTCAAAACCACCACCACTTATCACCTGGACATGAGAAAACAAAGCACTGATTTAACTGTTTCTGTGCATCTCCTGCACCTACACACAATTTCCAGCTGGTAGGAGGGGGATGAAGAGAGGGAAGAAACGCTGAAGTACTACTTAGGCTGCAAAACACATGTGGCAGCATGCCTGCCAGACACTTCATGTACAGAGAGGAACTGGGTTTGTTTTGGGAAGAAAAATTTAGGAGAAACCAAACCACTGTACACATACCAACCTATAAATCCAGGCAAAGAATTTTTCACAGTTCCAGGAACACAGGTAAATAAATGCAGCTGTACAGTAAAGCCATATCCACACCAGGAGGAAAAAAGTTTGGAATACCAAAATATGTAATTATATCTTTACAGTATAGTACCTGCTCTATTCCTAGAATTTATAGCAAGGCAGAAATTTGCTTCTTTTACTCACCAAGGGACTGCAGTAGCTTTGCTTCTGGGAAAAGGAAGGGCAATAGCTGCTTTTGTTTTACCTATACTCAGATTATTATGTGTGTGAGTTTTTACACCATATTAGTGATACCCATTTCCCACCTCCCATCTCTGCCCAGCTCCTTTCAGTCCACAGAACTTGGGAGAGCATTCTAAAATAACCACCTCAAATGAAACTTCCAGGCCTCTGCGTATGCTCTAACATTCCATCCTGCAAAACAAGAAAAATATTTTTAAAAATAAAAAAGGGATAAAAAAACCCCTAAACCCAGAGGTTTCATGTAACACTGTTGCTTTCTTTCTTGGAAAAACATCAGATTCCTTAAGCTCCCTGACTGCACCAAGAGGGCCCACTGCATCTGTTAAACTCATTGACTGTGACTACCGCCTTCATATGAAGCAAAATTTCAGTTTTATGAACTTTAGTTTGTGTGAAGCCCAGCAATAATGTCATCAGAGCCCTGTGGGTATGGCAGGGAGGGCTGACAACAACATGCTGTAGAGTTTGTGATACCAGCTCCAACAGGGCTACAGGCTTCATCTGGAACATTGCTGAGCCTAAGCATGTCCAAAATACTTGAGCTGCCAACCACTGGTAAATTTATTAACTGTCAGGCAAAAAAAAACCACAGAGAAGTTAGCAATTTATTTTATTATACTTATAGGTGTCCATTATGATGGCAAAATATAGTGGTAGGAAAAAAAATATCTTCCCTTCTCTCTTGAGAGATATTTCCAGATTACTAGAATGGCTTGGCTGCTCTTTTTTGATAATTTTCATAGTGTACATGGAGCCATACAGTTTATCATATATGAAAACACAGCATGGATTTACGGATTTTTGCATTGGAGGTCTGCTTCAAAAACTCCCCTTGGCCTCCACACAAAAATACAGGGAAAATAAATAAATTCTTCTTTGCTTTTATTACCTCAAGCACAAAAGATAACTAGTTAATGCATAATTACAGAACCCTACCAGGAAAAATGATGATCCTCTGAGAGCCTGATTTTAATTATGCGTCAGCCAATGACTGCTTTCAGCACTGACCTCAAGTGGAGGAGCACATGACTTGCAGACTGCATTACCCACACAGATTTTAAGACTAAGATGGGACCTGGAGTGTAGTTAAAGTTCTACCCTTTATTCTTCCAATTAATTCACAGTTGTGAATACTAACCTAGGGGGAGAGAGATTGGTTCATTCTAAATGACATTTGGGTTTTTTTCACAATTTCTATGAATGAAATTCCAGCAATGAAAATGATTATCACCTTAAAACTTTTGTGGAGAGAATGCACTTGGCACATCAAACTGTAAAATCTCTAATTATACATCTCAATAAAGAGCCAAATGCTGCTGTAGCAACACACCACTAAACACAGCCTCCTTTCTGAAAGGTATAAACAGACTTTTGCCACAGCTGTACACATTGATTGTAAGTGACCAATGCATTGGGTTTTTGGTTTTTTTCTCTAAATCTGTTCACCCAGGGGGCCCAATTCTCCAGTGACTGACACCACCACAACTTAACCGACTTCAAGGGCTCAGGTCCCCTTATCCACATATGAGAGCACAACCCGAATAACGGAGCGGGTAGGGCTTTCCACGCAGAAGAAGCTATCTCTCCCTCATCATACAGGAGAAGTTACAGCAGATCTCTTTCTACCACACTCCAGAAAAGCTTGATCTGCTTCTGATGTATGTTTTCACCTAGGCCAGAAAGCTGTCTCGTTTACCAAGCTCAATGAGGTCAATCAAAGCCATTGCTTTTCTGTGTGCTGTAAGTAGGAAATCAGAACCTTCAGCTTTAAAAAACATATTCAAGGAAGTATAAACTTCATAAGATGAGCAAATTCACACTCCTTCTTTCACTGTTTTTAGATGAGGCAAACCTAAGGCAAATTTTAGGCTCACGGAATTATTTCCCAGAATAACTTCAGTTAAAAAATTCCAACGAGTCTTACGTTCAGGAAGACAGTAGAAAACACCTCCTATCTTGGGACCAGCCAAAAAAATTATCTACAAGGCTAATTTTCTTCACGGTTGAGCTACATGGAGCCAAATTTTCTGAAGATTTCTCTTTTCTTCTTGGCATTGTAAGAACTGAATTTTCTGGAGTATATTAGTTTTTATTCCTTTATGTGTTATCCTTCTTGCTGCTGAACTTTCCAGACATCACATTTAAAAATGCCTTTCATGTAGCCCTGGGCCTTTTGTCCATTTTCTTGCTCTTGCTTTTCCTCTCATTGTTCAGTGTTCCATGTAGTTTCACATTTGTGACACTTGGGCTTCTCTGGGAAGCCTCGTATTCATATTCAATATTCATATTGAATTAATTGTATTAATTGATTAATTAATTGTATTGAATTATTGTATTAATATTCAATATATTGAATATATATTGAATATTGAATATATGAGTATTCAATATTTATATTGAATATTAATATTCAATATTCATATTGTGCAAATAAAGAAGTTACCTGTGAGGAAAACAGGCAGTGCACTGGGTTTGTGTGGCCATGTCTTGGTAGCAGGGTGGCTACAGGGGTGGCTTCCATGAAAAGCTGCCAGAAGGTTCTCCCATGTCCAGCAGAGCCAATGGCAGCTGGCTCCAAGACCGATGTGTCAGTGGCCAAGGCTGGACCAGCCAGGAATTATGTTAACGCCTCTGCGACAACACACTTAAGAAGGAAAAAAGAGTTATTGCACAGAGGTAATTGTGCTCACAGAAGAGAGGAGTGAGAACGTGAGCAAGGTCAGTGGAGTAGGTGCAGGAGGTGCTCCAGACACCAGAGCAAAGACTCCTCTGCAGCCTGTGGTGAAGGCTACAGGGAGGCAGCTGTGCCCCTGCAGCCCATGGAGGACCATGGGGATGCAGAGATCCACCTGCAGCCCATGCAGCCCATGGAGGAGACCCGTGCTGGAGCAAGATGCCTAAGAGGTGACTGTGAGCCTGTGGGAAGCCTTTGTTAGAGCAGGGTCCTGGCAGGACCCACAGACCCATAAAGAGAGGATCCCACACAGGAGCAGGTTTCCTTGTTACCCTTGTGACCCTTGGGACACCCACACTGGAGCAGCCAGGACTTGGAGGACTGCACCCCTTGGAAAAGACCCATGTTGGAGCAGATGGTGAAGAACTGCAGCCCATGGGAAGGGCCCACGTTGGAGAAGGTCATGGAGAACTGTCTTCCATGGGAGAGACTACAGCAGCAGGGGAAGGATTCTTCTCCCTGAGCAGTGGCAGAAACAATTTGTGATGAACTGACCATAACCTCCTTCCCCCATCTCCCTGCACTGCTGGGGACAGGAGGTAGAGCTGGGAAGGAGGGAGAGCTGTAGGGAAGATGTTTTTAAGATTTGTTTTACTTCTCATTATCCCACTTTGATTTTGTTAATGATAGATTCGGTTAATATCCCCAAGACGAGTCTGTTTTGACTGTGATGCTATTTGGTGAGTGATCTCTCCCTGTCTTTATCTCAACTCATGAGCCTTTAATTATAATTTTTCTCCCCTGTCCAATTATGGAGGGAAGTGATAGAGTGGCTTTAGTGGGCACTGAGCATCCAGCCAGGATGAACCCCCCTCATACAGGAAGAGCTGTATGAATCCTGCAAGTTACTCACAGAATCTGGAAGAAAATTTTGCACCACGACCCTCTTGATTGTGCTCATAACTACAGTCTCCTGAAACTGAAAATCAAATAGCAAATGGGTGCTGACTGATGATCCCTTTCCTACAGTATGATCTTGGGTAATACGTGGTTCTCAGACCCAAAAAATGCAACACATATATCTTATTGATTAATATTTTAAAAATCACAGATGCCTAAATACTGACTCTTGAATTTTAAGATACCTTTCAACATGTACTTAGAAGTTTTAGTCTGTTTTGATGTGAAAAACTAGAACTACAGCAACTGTAAAATCTCTATAAAATGCATACTTGTCTGTTTTCTTTATAACAGATACATTCTGTATTCTGCACTGTAAAATTTAAAACAAGGGAAATATATTGCTCAAGCAGACAAACGCATGTATTTTCAGCTCTCAGCCTTCAGATAGGGAGCTCTTGACTTGGGCCATTCAGATATAAAGAATACTAATTCTGTGCCAAGAAATTGTATATGTCTCTTCCCTTGCTGAAATTAATGTTCTAAGATGTTTTTTCAGGCAAATTTCTGCATTTTATATGTGTTATTATGTCACTGGATTTGGTATGCTTCACGCAGGATCACTTAGGTTCACTGCAGGTTTTGCCTGTAGTTAAGGTAATGCTGCAGTAGCAGAGATCATGAAAGATGTAATTGGTAACAGTGGGACATGGATTTCTTCACCTAACACAAGAGGAAAGAAAAAGAAACAGCATTAGGGTCTCTGTACCAGAGTATGATCTGAAATGTTCACTTTTGAAAACAAAAATGTGATTTGGTTTCCATACTCATCTGTTTTGGGTCATTTAGGGATATCTCCTGAGGTTGTTCCTCAGAAGTCTATTCATTTCCAAGAAATTGCAACAGAGACAATAAATACTTTGAAATGTACTAAGTCAATATACACAAGTGAAACTGGCTCCAATGTCATTAATTAAAAGATTCAGGATTCTGCAAACTCATTTCTTGGGAAGCAACTAGTATGTCCTAAAACAGCTATGCATTGATTGAAAAAATGGAACTGAAACTGATACCTAACAAGGGAAACCTCAAAACTTAACCGGGACCTGTACAAAGAAGCATGCCACTGCAGAGAAAAAGAATCAGCCATTTATAAACTAGGCATAACTCAATTCATTTGTCTAGCTTTGACCTTACACTTTCTCATTCCCACTCACTGCAGCTAACTTGAGCATTTCTCTTGTCAGATAAAAGAAATAATATTACATGCATTTCAAAGCTTTCAGAAGACTTACTGGTGTGAAGTATCAACGAGAAAGTTTAGAGGAAAAGCTCATGTCTTGAGCAAGAAAGGCTTGGTTACCATAAGCAGAGATTGTCAAACAGTCTCTACGCCATTTGGATACCAGATTCTCTGCAATTACTGTGGTAAAGGACAAAAGTTAAATAATTTAGAATTGAAAAGTTCAATATCCTATTATCAAACTCCTTAGACAGCCAACACCCTATGACACAGGGCTATCCTAAATTTATCAGCAAATAACTTGCTGCCTTTGTCTGAAAAATAATAAAAGTAAGGAACACGACTGATTATTTATATTTAAAAGAGCAAAATCAGCTGATAAGTTTCAAATAGGACTGGCTCAGTTGCTTTGTGTTAAGGACCTAAAAATCTTTCGTTCCCTTTTAAGGTAAACCCCATTTGAATACACATAGCAGTTAAACTGCCTAACAAGATTTATGATCAAAGCAAATATGAAGTAATTGCTACTGGTTTGTGCAGCAAAGTGCCTCATACAAATAAAGGCAACAATATAAATAGAAACTAATTTGGTTCAAAGTGTAAGGAAACAGACCTTACAGAGGGAGGGAATAAAAAATGTATACATTCATGTTATTAGATCACAATTATTTTTAAACTTCCACTGTGAAGTGACAGCACCAGCAAAAATTAGCTTTCCTGAACAGTGTGCGACTCATAAATGTGATCTGTGTAATCAGGATTTCAGATTCTAATGGACATTTACACAGTCCAAGATGTCTATAGATGAGTAGACAACCTGGGGAGGGATAAGGATGGGGGCAAGACATGAATAACCAAAAACAAAACAGGAAAGTTCACCTTTGGAAGTTAATGTCTAAATTAAAATAAGTCACCTAACTCATCTTGACTTAAGTGGCATCACCATTTCTACAAGTTTCTGCTATTGTGATGAAAATGTCTATCTGTTCAAGAAGGAACAGCAGGAATTGAATCACCTTATAGTCATGGCCTTTACATGTCTAGAATAACAGCTTCAACACAATAACCATTTTAGTTTTCTGAAATGCTCTAAACAATGCAAATAATTTCACAATAATGAGAGCAAGATTAGTTTTCCAAAGGTTCGTGGTATTTAGTGGATCACTGTATTATATCTTGAGAGATTCGCAGCACAACATCCTCCTTTCTATATTGGAAACATGGATTTGATGGTTGGACTGTTCAATGGATGAGAAACTGGTTGTATGGCTGCACCCAGAAGGTAGTGGTCAATGGCAAAATACCCAGATGCCGATCAGTGACAAGTGTTATCCCTCAGGGGTCCATGCTGGGACCAGCACTGTTTAATATCTTCATTGACAACACGGCAGGACAGAGTACACCCTTAGAAAGTTTGCAGGTGACACCAAGCTGAACGGTGCCACTGACAGGCCTGAGGGATGAGATGCCACCCAGAGGGACCTGGACAGGTAGGCCCATGAGAACCTCATGAGGTTCAACAAGGCCAAGTGCAAAGTGCTGCACTTTTGAAGATTTCAGTAAATTTAACAGGGAGATCATAAATATTTTGCAAGGAAACACAAACAAAAGAACTCATTGTCTGTAAAACTTTGAAAAATTATCTGTACGCCAGGCATCACCTGCGTTTAAAGACCAAAGTGTTATAGTCTTCATTATCTACATCACAGCATTCACATCTACCAGACCTCAGACACAGAAAAGGATAAAGTTCTTTCCTTGACCAAAATTCTTGCCCTCCAACAAATTCCATACAAAGAGTGGTAATAGTGAACATTACTCCATCTACAGGATGAGGGTGAAAGAAATTGTGATTCATCGTCACTGACCACTGAACATTCACATCTTCGGTACCAAGATGTTTCCTCAGTGCTGACTATGTACTTTTTGGTTCTCTGATATTCTGTGCAGGAGGAATGATGACCACTGAAATGCTGACAGTTCTTGAAACACTCAACATGGACAAAAAGAATCATAACAGATTTTTAAACCCCTGTTTCATATCCAAAGAGAACAGTCTTGTTAGCTTTGCTGCAGTAAAAAGTTCACACTTGCTAGCAACTGATAGCCATTCTATACACATCCACTGAAATTTATTACTAAATTTCACAGCATTAACTCACCATAAAAAAAGTCTATCTTTAATTCCATCTATGCATTTTATAACCTGTGACAGCTGGGAATAACTCCAAACCACACACTTCAATCCCTGAGAAACCACTTCTGGACACTAACTCCCTCCTCTCCAACCTGCCATACCATTCCTGAATGAGCTTGTAGCACAACTAAACAAAGGCCAGCTACAACCTCATCTAACTGATGCTCAAATTCTAAACTTGGAACAGTGAAATCATGCCAGAACACAGAATGGAGCCTTTTTAGCAGCACAGATGATCCCCTATCCACAGAGAGAACACAGAAGATGGTTTCTCATCTGGGGCATATCTGCAACATTTGACTGTGAGTTACATGGTCTTATAGAGATTATGAGACATTTGCTAAAAGAGATGACAGGAGCAAAAGGTAATTTGCTAAAATGTTTTGAGTCTTTCTGGAATGTATCCATCAAAACCTGATGGGAAAACTTCACTTTCATCTGACATCTATTACTTTGGTGCACCATATGATGGGTTTTCTTTACTAGCTATTATATGGACTATTTAAATGCTAATAATGTAAATGCCCATAATCTATAATGACACTCAGAGATATTGTTCACACATACAATCATGCTCCTTTGCATAGGGTAAGGTGAAGTGCTTCAAGGGTGAAGCATGTAGCTGAAGATGAGCCTCAGCACAAAAGAAATAGGTAGTGAACAAAAAATGGATGGACATTTTTAAGATTTTTTGGTTCTTCTTAGCCAGTCAGTGAACAAATATAAGTGGGACTTATCTGCCCTAAAAAAGGCACAGGAAAGAATGACAGATGTCATTTAGGGATGACAGTGTCAATCTAGATTCCCTTTACTTACCAATAGTGAGAGGTTCTTACCTCCTGAGAGCAATTTATTTCATCTACAGGTCAGATAAATCATTCTGTGTAGCGTGGATCTCTCTTCATAGATTACACAAAAAGAACTTCATTATTAGCTTTGGCTGCAATTTACAACATTTAGATATTATAATTCAGCAATTTGGGATTTCTTACTAATACTGAAGAGTGTGGTGATGCCATGCTCAAACAAGAGTGTTGTATCAAGTTGTGAAGAAAACTGTAGATCTTTCTGGTGGATGAGAAAATTGCAGTAACTCAGCAACACACAACATATCCCAGCACAAAACCTCAGTGCCTATGGAAATCCATATAAAACAAAGTGCTGGAAGATGTCTTCAACTACTTAAGACACCATAAACATATAAAACTTTATTCCTCTGTCTATTTTAGCTACCCAGAACATTTGAAATCACAGCTATCTTTATAGTTGTTCTTGTAAGGATTTTCCAGGTTGCAGGTAACCAGGAAAAAAACCCACCTTTCAGGATAATTATTTAATATTTGCTTCTCTGCCATAGAAGAATTATCTGTAGCAGAGGCGCACAACTCCAGATCTGTGTCACTAACTGGTTTACAGCAGAATTGACAGTTCAATGTTCCTCTGGCAGTGACTGGACTGCTCACCATTCCCTTGGTCACTTGCTCCCAGAGAGAACTTCTGCCTCTGCAAATGTGGAAGCAATCCTTATGTTTCTACTCTGTGGCTCTCATGAAAATTACTAAGCAGACCTCTGTGAAAGCCAGCAAGCCTCAGAAAGTAACCAATTATTTGTAAGAACGAATTTAGTAGCTGTGCTCTACAGGGAGAGCAAAGGCCATTTCACGACCTTATCTGTAGTTGTCGATTTCTAAGAAATTATGCACATTCACAACCCCCAGTGCCTTCCAAGCACAAGGCACCTTTCTTTGACCTTGCCCTCACTAACAGTAATGCATAACATATGTGTTAAAAAAACACCAGAGGTCTTACAAGTACTTCTCTGCCCCACCCAAGGAGTGGATGAGTACGTGACAGATGTGAGTCTTGTTCTTAAAATGCTACTGGGAATCACTCATATACTATAGTAATGAGTATGGTAGTAGTCATACTCAGAAGAATAAAGCTATAACCAATTTTAATGCATGTTTTCCTCAGAAAAGAGCTTTCTATTTCTTATTTCCCATGCCTTGATGGGAGATGAACAGTTAAGAAAGGTTCTCAAAGCTCATTGTGTTTAAGCAGCAGCAAGTGAAGCTGAAAGAGTAAGGCTCTTATAGAGAGCCCAAGACCTGCATCATCCCATAAGGCTTTCTCTTAAGATATATGAACCACAAAGGTAAATAAATTATTCCTTGTATTTCAAAGCGCCACAGATCCATACCTAATCCTCACATGTCCTTCTCTACCATAAAACAATGAATTTTGGGTGAAATTATACAAGGAGAAAACTACTAGGTTTTTCATATCTTCCACTTTTGGACCACAAGAAAGAGTCCAGGTTTAGAGAGCAGAAGAAAATATGTATAAGGTTAAGCTGAGGAACAGCACATAGAAACTTGGAGAAAGACTGTTTACAAGGGATGTAGTGACAGGACAAGGGAAATGGCTTCAAACTGAAAGAGAGTAGGTTTAGATTAGGTATTAGGAAGAAATTCTTCACTGTGAGGCACTGGAACAGGTTTCTCAGAGAAGCTGTGGATGCCCCATCTCTGGCAGTGTTCAAGGCCAGGCTAGATGGAGTTCTGAGTAACCTGGTCCAATGGAAGGTGTCCCTGTACACAACAGGTGAGGTGGAAATAGATGGTCTTTAAGGTTCCTTTCAATCAAAACCATTCTGTTTTTCTATGATGAAATTATGCCGTTTACAGGCTACAGTACTCCATGCTAGGGAAAAATAAGTAACAGAAATAAAGTTTTAAGGCTTCTAGGAATTAATTTGAGAAAAGTAACACTAAACTCTCCAGATCTGGAAGGAAAAAGACACCACTGATAGAGCTCTGAAGAGGGACTGGGACTAGATAATCTCCAGAAATTTCTTCCAACCTAAGTGATTCCACAATTTTACATAACAAACTATAAGACAGTCCTAACTAAAGTGAAGGTTATGTTTTTGGTGCAAGGGACCTCTGGAAAACCCCACATAAACCTGTAATTTCATTGTTGTCACGCTATCTTTTTTTTTTATGAGAACTTACATTTCCCCAAATTTTTAACAGCCTGGATATTTATTTGAGCTGTCATGTAACTGTACATCTCTCTAGAGTGTGCATGTGTGGTTTTGTTTAAACATTAAGACACTTCAAGTTGTTTTACCATCCTTGAGTTCTGTATATTTAAATGTACAGATTTTCACCATGACCTGAAGCAATGCCCTGAAATACAGTGTAACATATTGCAATGTAACATAAGATTTTGTTTTCTTTCCATCATGGTAGGAAGCCCATATACCATTGCTGCTGAACCCAAAGAGACCGAGACAGTCTTTCCACCAAAACCAACATAACCTGAAAAGAAGGTTGCCTGTCAGTTAAAAGCTTTATTAAACTGACCTGATGCACTATCATGTGTTATAAATTTGATGGCAGTTTTATGTAATTTTTAAAAGGATGTCCTGATTTTAGGGTTTTGCGCTTTTCCTCTCCACTCAATACTAGTGTAAGAATGTGCTAGCAAAGTGTTACTTTTAACATTGCCATAATGGAACTTTTTTTTATTTTATCACTAAGCTACTATGTTGAGGAAAGGTGCTAAAGTCCTGTGAAAAATGCATGCAATAGCTTAAGAAAAAATCTGACATCCAAACTTGTAGTGGCAGCTTCTGGAGTATAGATAAGAGTTCATTTTATCTTTGCCTCAAGGGCTTAGAAATATTTATCTTTGGACCTGCTAGCCTTTATGTTAAAATTTGGACAAAGAAACTGGAATGGTCTGTAATCACTCTGATTTAGATCACTGCATTTTCTCAGCTTTCTGCTCCAAACAACATTCTATCCTCTCCTTGAAAGGTATTCAGCATACCTATCTTATATGCACATAATCTTCCCCTGCACCAGTGTAAAAGCATTATCAGCAATAATAGACTTCCCTATTCAAAGGATTGATTTAAGGTATAGTTAATTTCAGATTTTTGCTCTCTAGTCCTTGCTTGTCTCTAGTAATGAAATTGTTTCCAAACAAAGCAGGTTGTAGACATTAAAAAAAGTAGTTATCTACGTTTTCTAAGACTTAATGTGAGTAAATTCAAATTCCATATGGTGATTATTTTTCAGACACAAAGGTTATTGATCTGCAGCAACCCAAGCCTCTGGAACAGTGTGTGCTCATGGCTGCACTGCAGAATGACAAACCAGTCATGTACAGTCTAGGCTTCTACGTCTTGATTCCTAAGCAGCACCAGAGCTGCACATTTTTTATGTAACCAGCACTTGCCACAGATTCAAAAATCAGCTGCAAAACGGCACTACTCCTGTTGTGCAGAATCTTTATGCTGGTGTGTCTCAGCTAACAGACCTGTTAGAGAATCCAGCAATAAATAAACATGGTAATGAGCTGAGATCTCTGTAAATGTTTCTGAACCGGCACACTTGTAGCTGTCTCTATGAAGTCTGTCATCTTATACACATCACTCCAGACTGATCAAAGAAAAACATTTTGGCCTGTAAATTTTGAAGTACTGCAAAATGTTTAAAATTGAGATAATGTTTAGCACTTTGTAAAGAGTGTTACACAAGATGGTAATGCTTTGAGTCCTTTCACATTGCAATGTACAGAACTTTTCCGAAATGTGAATTTGACACTAGCCATAACTTAGGTGTTTCCTTCGATTTCATACAACCAGCAGAGTGGTTATGTATCTGGAAGAGGGTTGGTTTGAAAAGATTCCATTTGTTTTCAAAGAGGTTTTTTTTTTTATTCACATCCCTCTGACAAGAAGCCTCTGGTTATTTGCTGTCTGTGATTTCTGGAAAGTACATTCACTGTTACGTTTTCCCATTTCTCTGACATTGTCTTTACATTCACTTGGCTTTTAATTTCTTTGAAATAGACTGGTGGGAGGTTTTATTCTCTAATACATGAAGGTTCTTGGGTGTCCCTCAGGTATTTCCAGATTTGCTTTAATCAACTGTTACGGAATACACGGCTTTTTATCTGGAAACAACACAATTATTTTTTCAGAGAGCATTTTATCTCCTTTTTGATCCTAGGAGTAAAAAGGTGTTTTTCTACTCTGTAGGTAGAGGTCTCCATGATTGTCCCAATCTTGAGAATTTCAGAGGACCTGATACAGCTGAGAGAGTCCATAAACAGCACTGAGATGCCATGCTGTGAGACACAGACACAATCTCTCTGTTCCACACCAACCCAGTACCTGGGTATTTATGTATGAACATATATCTACATATACTCATGCACATGCATGTATGTGTGAATATATGCACATCAGCATGTAATCTGTTTCCATGTTCTGGGGACAACTTTAGTACAGGCAGAACCAATTGTGAGGCACTAATCTTCCAGCAATTAGCTACACAAGTGCATGTCTTAGCTGATGTGTGGTCATTTGCATTGAGACTTCTGGCATTTAGCTGTCTCTCTCCCAAGCCACTGACGAATAGAGATGCTGTGACAATTCTTTTTTGATCTGAAGAACAGAGACAGCCTTCATGTCACCCATCACCAGTGACATCTGCTGATCACTCAGAAGCACAATAACAGAAGGGAGACTTGCAACTAAACATTCTGTGCAATTGCCATCCTCATCCACATCATTGCAAGCAAATCTGTGCTTTCGTCTCTATTTAATTCCTCTTTGCTCTCATGTAAATTTATTCCAGAAGCAGCTCCAATGTATTTTCCACCAAATGACACTGTAAGACTGCCAGATTTCTTCCTGCTGTCACAGTGCCTAATATAGATCTCTAGCCCTACCATTAATGTCTAAGAGAGCTCTAGAGAAGGAGGCCAGCATTACAGAGAGCCATTCATTTATGATTACAATTATGGCTTTACCAAGATTTCCTAAAAACCTCTGTTTTGGGGGTGGGCAACACAATAGGAAATCTAAACAAATACATGAGCTGTTTCTAGATACTTTTCTGAGCTGAAATTGTGTATTTTGTACCAAATATTTCACTATGGATAAGGAGTATCTAATGGAGCTCAGAATGTAATATAGATGTGCCAAATTTTCCACAGTTGGATTCTGTATAAAAAAATGTTGGACCACACTTCCTTGCACAAATAGCACGGGGGAGGAGCAGTAGGAGGTAATAGCATGTGCCATGGCTGGCTGCTTTGTGCTGGCCATTTGATGCAAAGTCATTTGCCCTACAGCATAGGACTGGGCTCTGTTACTATGAATGGGTTTGAAATGCTCATATGTCCCAGGAGACCAGAATGGAGCATTTCAGTCAATAATGCAGCCTCAGCCCTGTGTGCCCCTGGAAACAGCCCCAGTTCAGCAACTGGCTTAGCTGAACTGAAAGGAGGACAACACAAGTGGTTTCAGTATACAAATGCGTACAAGCAGAGTGGGTATTTTATATACATAAGTAACTGTTGTTCTGCATACATCACTTTGCTGTGTACTTTTCACTGAAACCGTGCAAGGTGGGGCTTTTTCCCACACCTCTGAAGCCAAGCCTGTACTATATTTTGTATAGCCACTGACTAGGTCTTTTCTGCTATTACAAGGCATATTGAATCTTTGTCAGAAATTTACTTAATTACAGGCAACTGTTACAGGTAATAGGGGTTAACTCTGGTAGGAATGGCCACTGGAATTTTTACCAGCATTTGAATATAAACTTCTGTCACCACCAGCCTGAATATTTAATTATAATGATTGGATTGATGGGACTTTTAACTCTAAATCATGTCTTTGCACAGGCCATTTGAAAACAAATGAAAAAGTGTTTGAACTTCTCTTCAAATAGGTACACAACTCAACTGAAAATTTTAAAAGAGAATTGATTATTTTGTCTCCATTTGCATTTTATCCTATTACATTCGCACCATACAGGCAATAAGACAAGAGCTGTCACCTACACTTTCCCAAAAAGGACAAATTATTTCCCAAAATGTGTTTAATTACTTAAAGACACAGTAGTTCCTCTTTCTATTGAATTCATCCACTGTCTCACAGAAATTTAGGAGCACAAATTCTGCAAATGAGTCGCCTTCAGTGCTTGTCTCCTTTTTCCCTGGAGTTTGATGGATGAACTCCAGTATTGATGACTCAACTCTGCTGCACCAGCACTTCCTGCTGAGGGCATGATGGTATCACAGAAAACGACCTTGTCTTTTTCCTGTTGCATACGTTGTTCACACTGTTACTTTCCATCCTATCGCAGCAAGTCAACATAACATCACCTCAGCATTTACTTATCAGACAACCTGTCAACAGTTTAAAGGAAACATTTCTGTCTGCCAATCCACTATCTGAACCAAATTGTGGTAGGCTGGTGGTGGATCATGCATATCTACAGAAGCAAGTAATTGAAATGATCCATGGGTCAATACCCAGACATCAGAAATTCAAAATTGCAGTGGCTTGTGCAGCACATGTTTTATAGATCAGCCTTTTTTTTCACCTTTGCATGATAAGATTATCATCAAGATGCAGCAGCAGTGTCGACATAGTTAAAGATATCCCTGGAGCATTTCATTTCTGATTGAAAGCAGCTTTTGAAGTTTATTAATATTTCAAGCGGAAGGTAGAAAGACCACATTTTGAAGATAACACAATGTCAGTGCTAATGTTAAGCCCCATTCTTGTCTAGTGCTATACCACTAAGTCAGACAGTCTGTGAAAGTCTGTGTGCAGGAGGGTGTTAGGAGAAATGTGAAGAAAACCCTCTCATAAAACCCTAAGTACAGAGTGAACAAAAAATGGGAGCTGCAAGTTTAGAGGGGTGAATGCAACAGCTGAACTCAAGTCAAGATTACTCTCTCTTCCTAAATACAGAAATTCTTCTGCTTCTGCAGTTGCACGAAATAACAAAAGAACTCTTTACCTCTATTCATTTTGTTTATAACTCCACTGGGAAGAAACAGCTCTGTAAATAATATCCATACATGAAGAAAAGCTTCTGTCTTTTTTTTTTCCCTGACTACATTGTCTCTTTTAAGACAAGGAGCCAAGAGGGGTTCGGTTGTCTATGTTATGCATATTTCCAAGTATGTACATACATTTGTTTTATACTTTTGGAGAATTCCAGAAAAGCCTACATTTTGGCCATAAGCCTGCAAGTAAATTCCTGCATTTTCTCTGTCCAAACTGCTGTCACTGAAATTCTTGCAGACATGAACCTAATTTTAAATTAAGTCTTCTGGGATTTTAGTCAAGACAGAGATGACTTTTTAGTTGCTCAACAATTCACCCAGTTTCTCAGGTGGATTTGCAGCCCAAGATATATCCCATAGATATAATAGCATTTGTCCAGCTTACTGGGAAAGCTGGACAAATTTGAGCATTGGAGAAAGAAAATCATTAGACAAGTATCCCAGGCACTAAGCCATAGCTTGGTACTCTGAGACTTATAAATTACATATAGCCAACCGAGAAAGTCCATCATGTTTGCAATTAATTTACACACACACACAGACAAATGCCCAGTATGCCATTGGGAAATGAATGACAATCCCTTCTACAGCATTCCGTAATTCCCTCCCCCCACTTTCACTGATGATCCTCCTCTGCTCCCAAGGAAAAGAATACCAAAGAAAACGCTCAATTCACTGTTCTCATGACAACCACTCTGCCTCTCCTTCCCCTTTTCCACAGACCAGACATGAACCTGGAGGCATACACATTGATCTGGTTACATGGAGGTGGGCATGCTGCTCACAAAGCTGTGCCCACCATCGCAGTGAACTACATGATGTAAAGGAAACAACGTGAAAGTATCCCTGTTTCTTCTAGTCACTAGGGTTAGCAAAGAGTGGCTTGGCATTTGGGGACAGCTAAAAAGAATAAATATAATCAAAATGTTTGCATGAAAAGGAAGTTTTTAACCATATGGAGCTATAGTCTCTGTAGACCTCTCCTGCTACACCCACACATTTCAATTTCTAAACTTTTCTACTCCATTTCTAAACCAGCTCTGGCTTCTTGCTTGTAGGAGCATGCCAAGACCATTTCCCCACATGACACTCACAGTCAGGTACAACCCATTCTGTACCAACAAAACTCTTTTTCTCCAGTCTCTCTAAGCTACTCTTGAATTTGTTGCAATTTCTGTGATTTGGCTGTCATACCATTATCAATTACTCCCCGCTCTGTATCTGTGACTTAATTTCATCCTCCTAAATAGAGCTTTTGAGGACTTTACCTAACTGCATTGCAGTGATTTGAGCCATTTCTCCTATTTTCCAGACATGATTTAAAATGTGATCTTCCTTCTAAACTGATCATTTAATCTAAGAAGTTTACACATTTTAAATATGTGAATTGTTCAATTGTATATGTAATTAATGAACTTCTTTTTAAAATAACTTAGTCTGGAGCAAAGTCTGGCAAGATCTCATTCTAAACATTGATCACTATTTGTGATAGGACTTTGATAACTCTGCAGAGTAAGGCTTTTCCAGCCTACACTGTCTCTTCAAGACCAAATTTCATGAAATCGCATACAAAAAATTTCAAGCTGGATAGTATCAATAGTCTTCCTGAAGACATGAACCAAACAGACCCATCACAGAATGAAACCAGATTCAACAGACAGGTTCAGAACAGTATCCTGAACGTGTTAAAAGGCAGGTCTATAGGATAACATCCTACCGTATCCTGTCAAAATAGTAATCTTCACCTTTCCTTGGTTCCCTGTCTCATTCATAACACTCTAATACTAATAATAAATGAGAAGCTTACTTCAACTCCTTCCCACTCTTGTTCTGATCTCTCTGTCTCTTCTTTCTCTCACCGTACATGACAGGCTACCTGGGTATCTTTACCTGATTTCATAAGTTCATAAATTGTCTGTAATGGCAACCAACAGAATAACACCAAAAGGCTTCATTGTTCTTATCAGGGCTGAAGGGAAGCTTTTTTTTTCTTTTCTGATTCGTTCAGTTTTAGTATATGCCTAAGCCTGGATCTTACACTGAATGGATCATTAATCCACCTAATGCTGCACAGGGGATCTGTTGTTTCCCAGCTGTCTTTAGCTATGCCTATTTCTCCACTCTGTTCTTATAAATAAATGAACCGCACTGAGCAATACAAGAACTGGCACTACAAGCCCTGTATCAATATATTGAGATGAGAATAGATTCAAAGATGAAACTAAATAAAAGTATGGACAAGTACAACAGAATTTTTTATGTTAAACCCAAAACAATGAGAAACTTTGAGGACAATATGGCAGAAGAAGACCTAACCTGCTATACCACAGGGCAATGTGCTAATTACAGTACTGATTTACATGAACTCCTTATTATAAATTATGTTTGACTTGTAAGAATGACAAATGTAGACCCCACATACAGGCACACATGAACATACACATAAAGGTCTCCTGAAGCCATTCTGAAAACTGAAAATCAACAGTTAAAAAATTATAATAAATACATGGAGAGAGGTTAGCCCAAACATATACATAATGTATTTGCTATACTCTGAGGGAAAAAAACCTTCCCAAATCAATTTTGAAAGCCAAGTCTAAACAATATGAGAGCCTCCAGCAAAGAGGCATTCATCCAAAATCAATCAAATCAAAACACACACAGTTTTAAAAAGTAAATTAAGAATTTGGCTATCCCAAGATTACCTTATTGTGTGGTTCCTTAAAGAAAATTCATTATTTAATACATCTAAAGAACACTTAGGATTTCATTGCTTCCCCGTCTCCCCACACATTTCCTTGTTACAAGGTAAATTCCTCTCCAAAACAAAATCTCCACAGTACAAAGCAGCCTCACAATTCAATTTCCAAATGAGTCAGTTCAGACAGAAACAGTCTAAGTTAAAAACAAGCAATCCAACACAGGAAAAAAAAGGTGTTAGGACTCAAAACTCTCCTGCTGCTGAAAAAGGTTTTTTTCCCAAAGCAATAAACAGTCTCAGCTCAAAGAAACCATTAATTCATAGAGCTATTTAATGCTCTCCAGTGTCATAAAATTAATCATTCTCTCTGCACACTTATTGCAAAGTCAGTTCTCCAAGTCTGAATATCTTCCAAAACAGTTCCCTACTTGAACTGTACTTGCAATAAACATTTCCCCTTCCAGGGTGCACTTCCAACAGATTACTAGGAAATAATCACTGATGTCATTCCAGCAGTTTTGCCACATTGGAAGCCAAATGGATCTTGCGCAAACTTGTCAATTCATGAGTGTGAAGCCCTAGGTAATTCAGAAGCAGTGTATTGATGCTTCATAGCATGTGAGGTAAACTGCTGTAGCTCCAATTCCTGCATGGAATAGGCATGGCCACACTGCTGCCAGGCCAGCAAAGCCTTTACCTACTTGGCAGGTAAGAGCTGCTGTCCATGCAGATTAAAACCAGCTTACGAGTCAGAAAATATGTCACGTCTCCTAAGACTTTTTAACTGTTCCCTGATCAGTTCCCTGATCTTGGAATTTCCTCCATGTGAATATAAAAAAAGGCAAGTATTTTAAGCTACCTTTCTTTTCATTTCCTACAAGGAAGCATTTCTATGTAGCAGCACAATTCCACTCCAGACATATTCGCAGGCATAAGAGTTTTGCACACCTTGTAAGATTTAAATAAGCTAAAATTGCTGTCTATTACACTTAATATCAATATACCTTTTCTAATATACATAATAGAGACGCAGCAAAAAAATGGAGCTTCAACAGTTAAAGTCTAAGCAGCCTAGCTAGCCAGCTGGCAAATTGTTAATGATTCTGCCCATTTGTAAACACCTTTATGCTTTGATGAGGTGATGCGAAATGGGAGCCAGTATGTGCTTGTCAGGAGGAATCATATCAGATTAAATTAATTCATTTCCTTAAGACCAAAAATAGATTTGTGCTCTCTTCCTCTTCTCACAGTAATTCATTCCCACTCACTTAGTAGCATGATGGAAATCAAATGAATACTTAGGTGAATCTGCAGAGGAAATAGAAAGCAATGAGACTACATTCTCCATGAACCCTGTGCAGTAGGAGCCAGGCTTATGGGGGTGGATTGTTGTGAAGGGCTGGAACTGTAAGAAATTTAATGCGTCAGAGTGGACAGACTCCTCTTTGCTAATCACACAGCACATTATTTGCTTACATATACACAAAGGCTTTTCCTCTGACAGCATGTGCAGGGTCCACAGCTCCACACAGCTGGGATAATCCCAGGAAACTCACTGCAAGCACCAGTTCTCGCCTTCTGCACTGCACGGAAATATCCAGCTCTGCCACAGCAAGGAACATGGACTGCTTGGCTCAGGAGGCAGTTCTTCCAAACCAGATGATTCTCTGATTGTGTCTAAAAATACCTCAAACTGTCATCAAAACACTCCAAAGAATTCCATCATGGTATTTCTTGTAATTTCACGATAATTTAATGTAAATTCCTTTCCTCTTGAGTCATTTGGAATACTTGTATACCAGAAGAACATTCAGTGTGCAATACTCCAGTAAGCAAATAACTGCAAATCTTGAACTCAAATACTCACAATTAATGGTTTGCAAAGAAAATAAATGTTATTATACTTGCTAGGCTATAAGTATCCTTCAGGAATGCTTCAATACTGTGAAGTTTTCAGCCTCAGGAAAATGAAAATGGGCCTATTTTCCTAAACTGTTTCCTTTAAGTGCATCTAGGCTCATCATGGAATAAACAGACCTTAGGTCTGGACGTCAAAGTCCAGGTCCACACCTTGATTTTAAAGTTCTGTTTCCAAAACCTAAATTTTTGGGTGATGTTTAAATAAAGTATAGGGTTCCATTTTTTTCTCTACTGACAGAATTATTCAAGTAAGAAAGAATGCTTTATAAAACTGGATTTCTGTTGAGCTATGTTATAAGTAGCTCTAAACTATCCTGAACGCATATCTGGCTGATTTGTGTTGGTAAATCTACCTACTTGTTGTTACCAATCTCTGACATACTGCCATTTCCTGAGGGAAAGTCCAATACTGCACAAACAGGAGTAAACAAGAAGAAATGTACTGTCAGACAATGCAGGACAGCTGAATATAGGAGACAAAAAAGGAAATTGAATTTTCATATTATCAAAACATGAAACCCCCATCAGCACTCAGAGGATACATCCCCCTGATAGGAAAAACTGTTCCCAAGTCAGCATATAGGAAAGACAATGCAGATGTACCCTTCATCATCCTGCAGCAAAATACAGCAACATAATTGGGAAAGAAAACCCTGCAAACCTACAGCCAGCTACTACTATGAACAGCTTGTGCATTTTCATGTTCAATATAACATTTTCAAAAATCTCTAACAATTCCCAAGCTACCGCACTGTAACTAAAATGTAACGACCGAGAAAATTATAATACCCAGATTTCCTTTGAAATTTTTAAGTATTTCTTCTTCGCTTGCATTGAAGACAGTGTTGATAAGTCTTCCTGAACACCCTTTAATCCCAGTTACATTTTTTTCACTACCCAGAAAATGTACATTCACATCTTCATGCATATTTGGTCCTTGGCTCAGAAATGAAAGGCTGCACATTATTCACGTTGCAATAAATCTTCCAGCCAGTACAGGTGGCAGAGCTGATGTGCACAAATGCATAGGATTGCCACTTCCTCTAAAACTCTTGGAAAACATAGCAGCACAGCTAAAGAAAACGACATGAAAAGCGCCAACTCTGCAAGACAGAACTGCAGACTCATGCAGATTGGAAGTCACCTGGTCCAAGTCCCTGCTCCAAGCAGAGCCAGTTACAGCAGCTGATCCAGTCCCCTGTCCACCCTTCACTGGACTCACTCCAGTATATCTCTGTTCATTGTACTGGTACAGGCAAAAAGGGACACTGCTCTCCAAGGATGGTTTCAAAAATGTTGAATAGAGGGAAGAAATCACTTGACCTTCTGGCTAAGCTCCTCCAGCCCACGGTGAGGCTGGTCACCTTCTTTCACAAAGCGAACTTGTCCAGTTCCAATGAACTTGAATCCACCAGGACCATCAAGTCATTTTTTGCAAAGCTGCTCTCATCTAAAAAGTCCTCAGCCAGTACTAGTGTATAGGACTGCTCCATTCCAGACACAGGATTTTCCACTGGGCTTTGTGGAACTTCATTCAGGTCCTCTCAGACCAGCCTGACAGGATTTCTCTGAATGGCAACTCCCACTCTCCAGTGTACCAGTGTTAGGAAGTGTTTTCATTCCATCCTATGAAGAAAAGGAGTTTCTTACAGTTTCTTCTGTGCTACAGTTTTTAGCACAGAAGGCAGAATAATAGAACAAAATAAGGAAAGAAGAAAGTGAAGAAACGTTAAGTTTTCATATAAGTGCTACAGCCATCAAGCTATCAGCTATTGCAACTGGCTTTGTTATGATCAGCTATCCATCGTGGGAAAAAAAAAAAAAACCAACATTTTCAAAAAGACCAATATATTTCCAAGAAAACCATGGATTTCTGCCAAGTGCATTACTGGACAAAACATCATTCACAACTGATGATATTTTATTCTTCAATGATTATTCAAATGCAAAGTTCTGGAAACCACAATATCCTGGAAATTCCTCTTCTTCTGTATGCTACAGCCATAGCTGTGCCACAGGGTCCCAGTCTTTATGGTGAAGGAGGTAAACCTGACATATCAGATTTGTCTTTAATGTTACATAGCCTCCTTTAACACAGCCTCTGTTCCGTAAAATTGAATGGGTCTGAGGTCAAAATTCCTATGAAAGTCTTCTCATTTGTTTAAAGTACTTTTTTCTCCCCAGTAAACACAGGAAGACTTTGCAGCACAATTTATATGCTGTTTTATTAAAAAAACACAAAATCCTTTGTTTATGCCAGCCTCATCCAAAGTTGCTTTCTGTGACATGACTTGACACACTGGCAGATACTTTGGAATATCATTTCTTCTTCTATTTTTCCTGTACTGTGTCATGTCTAAATCTATTTCAGTAGGTTTTCTCATTTATTGATTTTTTTTCATTTTCAATAGAGTACAATACTAGTATTTTTCTACTTGCTCTTTTTTCTTTGGACTCAATGGATAGTATTTTTATTCAGTTTTGCAGGTAATTTTATTGTGTGTTTTTGGCTTAAAAATGAAAAGAGAGAGAGAGACAGAGAGAAATCGCTCATCTCTTTTTTAGCTGGCATGCCCAAGAAACTGAAGTCTTCCAGACTGCCAGTAGCACTAACATCATAAAAGTATTTCATGTTCATTAATAATTCATCATATTCTGCCTTAAGAGAGTTCAAAAATTCACCAAGTCACAGTTCAGTAAGCTTGTTCCCAAAGCTTCTGGGAAGATTAAAATGCTTATCATAATTATATGAATATAATGTGTAAAAAAGGCTTCATGAAGTTGCACAGAATGTTAAATGTGCTAACCTCTTTACACGAAGACATTAACAGCTGTATGTTCATACATTGACATATTGCCTTGTGTCAAATGATGCAGAGTTTGTAAAGTCTCAGACTCCAGCCCAGGTCTTGCAGCAGGGTCTTGTGGATCTTCTGTAAGTACCATTCTAAAAAATTCTGTTTCTGGAATCAGACCAGGTAGCCCATTACAGAGTAAGAGTAATGACAATCTATTTGCATTTCATATGCATTTTCCTAACATACACATTTGAACAATTTGCTTTGACCTGTTTTTCTGTTTTTCTAATAGGGGGTATGCTGCTGCTCACACTCTCTTCAGGCAGGGGAGGCAGTGTTTTGGAACTGCCACTGATGAGGAAGACCATGCTACACATCTCAAGGCTTGCAATTGCACGAGTTTTATCATAACAAAACCCATCGTCTTTGAGCCTCCATGCACGTCTTCCCTTCCTCTTCCAGGCTGTCTGGGGCTTTCTCCAGCAGCAGGGCTGCAGACAGAGCTGGCTCTGTGGCAGGGATGACCTCATCCCACACCACACAGCTGCAGAGGCAAGCTGTGTGCCCCCATTCCAAACAACAGCTTTCTGGGGAATTTATTTGTTCACACATGAACAGTAAATCAGCGTTCAGCATTTCTAAATTGCAGAGGGGTTTTGCTTTGTGGGAAATGCCTAAGTGTGAGGTTTGTATTTCACTGTTAGGAATGAGATATAAAATGCATAATCCAACAAAGATATGTCAGAAACAGCTTAGAGAATCCTGGAATATAAACAGCTCTGCCTGCAGAGTCAGATACTCCACACAGCAGATCATGTACTAGACCTACACATTACAGTTAAAGGGCCAAACTTCAGTTCACATAAATAAATGATTTAACTAAAATGACTAAATAAGTCATTATATATTAAAAGCCTTCTGAGATGTGCTATTTGCTCTGTCTCTCTGCTACCCTAAGCCTATCACTAGATCAGCTACAGGATACAACCACATCGTCCCACCTGCCTGTTTTCCATCATGTCCCTGGGTGCAACACCAGCCTCCCAGGGCTCACCCCACCCTGCCCAGGGTCCAGGACCCCACACCCATCCCCATGGCCATCAGCCCCTGTCCCAGCTCCCCGTGGCAGGTGATGGCAGGGCCAGGCAGCCAGGGCCTGTCCCAGCCCAGCCAGCAGCAGAGCAGCTGGGGGCACCAGAGCAGTCCCAGCCCCAGCATCAGGCACCTCTCTGGGGACAGGGGCATGCCAAGACCAGGCTGGAATAGGTAGGCTAAAATTCTTCCTAGGATTAAAGGCAGCCACATATTCCACATATTCCAGAGGATGTGTGGTCCTGCAGAGCTGATTGTGGGGACAGCCCGCAATGGGAGCTCCCACAAGCCCTGGTCCTCTGGTCTGATGCGCCAGCTTCAGCATGCCTGGGCAGCACAGGCAGTCTCAAATCGCCCTTTTCCTGAATAAACTTCTGAAGAGAGCAGGAATGACACAGCCGTTTCTTGGTTCTCTACATAGGAAACATGTCTGAGAGGGAAAAGCTGTCATAACCTGGCTTTTGTTGATACAAAAAGCCAATTTTCCAATTCAGGGTACAGCCCTATGTCAGAATTGTAGCACACAAGACTGAACAAACTACAGTTGTCCCCCGAGCTGAAGCCAGTCCATCCTCCTGCCTTAGTGTTTTATCAACCCCTCTACTACATTTGTATTGAAATTTGCTCTTGCTGGAGTGTGAGATTTGGGATCTAGACTGCCATTTCAAGTCTCTGCTAGTGATGAAATTACAGAGATGAAAATAAGCACTTTCCTACAGTTCTTCCCAACATTGCTTTCCAGTGAGCAGATTCTGAGCCTTTCACATCATGAAGCTGTAATGAATCACCTTTTGGGGTGTTTAATGCACGTACAAAGAAATCCATTCCTGCATTTTTTCATTATCGTAAACTGCTTTTGATTGCAAAATGGCTCTGCTGTGTGGCACAGCCATGCAGACCTGCAGCAGACCTGTGCTTGCTTTGATGAACCACTGAACTGCAATTGTTACACTTGCTATGTAGAAACGGGGAGCAGGGCTAAGGACCTCCAACCCCTGATGTCACCCCTCATCTCTGTACAGCTCTGCACAAGCCCCACATTGGGGGATGGAAAGAGAAAGACAACAGTCCTTGAATTATGAAATAAGTTTCAGGTGGTTCAAACACTGACTGGAAAGAGACCTCTGATATTCTGGAGGCACCATCCCAGCATTGCTAACTTTATGAAATGTGGGGAAATTTGCCAAGAAACAGCAGAGTTCACAGCAGGCAGTAGCCTTGAGAAGGTAGAGTAAAACCTAAACTGATGAAAACGAGTTATACCAACAGAGTTTTCTCCAACTCTCTATCTCACTTGATATAGAGTGAGGGTACAGGTACCTCAGTGTGATGGAGGTAAGACAGACGACTGGCAATCATGAAAATTTTGAAAATCAATGTTTGAGAAGCGTGGGATAGCTGTAGAAATGGCACAGTGCAAAGGGAAAGAGCTGTGAAATAGAGTAGTCAGACACAGATCTACAAATATGAGTGATATTTTTAGTTGATGGCAGATCCCTGTGGGAGGAGAAGGGAATGAGGACAGAAAAAGCAGTTGTCACTGATCTGAAAATCCTCTCACTGTTGCACATATCATTTCAATTTTGACTGGTTTTTTTTGTTTGTTTTTTTTTACTGAAAGCAGAGTTCTAGGCAAGAAATACATTTGAAATAAAAAACTGGGAGTTTCATTTTGAAAGTTGAGGCAAAGTATTCAGATTATTTTGGCATGTGTTGGATTTTCTTCAACATGAAATTCAACAAAGTCTCGCAAGTCCATAGACTATTTTCATGCCACTGAATCTGCATCTTTCCATGGAAAATGTTTCAGCTTTAAATATTTATCCAACATCATCAGTAAGAGAAATTTTTGTCATGACAGGAATTACAGCAGAAAGTGTTTAGTATTCTTAACGTCCACCCTTCACAACACATTTTGCATAATACAGACTTTCTTCTGCTATATACCACTACAGTACCATGTGTCTTCACCACAATATAATGAATTTCAAAATAAAGATTACTTGCTGGATCTAACACAGCATAATATTATTTTTTACCATTCTAGATAAATCAATAGAGAGGACCTAAAATATTGTGTAGAAAGCATTTGAAAATTAAAGGTTAGATTCCCTCCAGAGATGCATATAACTCTAACTGCATCCCAATAGCAACACTGCATTTTTAAACAAAGGCAAATATTAACTCATTTTATTTGAACCACACACTTCCTAACTCTGCATACTGTTGCAGCAATTGCAAAATATACTTGTCTATTTGACAATATATAAAGTAGCTACGTGAATACAGATAAATTTCACTGAAAGTGTAATGGATTTTTACAGCTTGACCTGCTCTAAATAAAGGCACTCTTACAGGAGAGTAGAAAACCAGGGATGCAATGCAGCCAGAGCAGCCCAGTGAGAAGCATTTGATCTCATTCCTGGCAAATACTGTGGGCAAGAAAAAACTGTAACCCTCAACGATCAAAAAATAATATCCCAAAGTGCCCTGGGATTACCTGGATGCCTAGGAAGGTGTCAACATGAAAAAATCATGGCCTGTCCTTTGACATGCTGAAACAGGGTCCTGTAACTGGGAGCAAAGCTCATGGGCTGCCTTGGACCTACAGCAAGACGGTCACAGCCAAGTGACCGCAAAAGGTGTCTGTCTAGCACAGTCTTCCACAGACACCCGACAAAATTCCAGGTTCATCCCTGCTGATAGGTGTGTGTCCTACACAGCAGCCAGATGCACCTTGCTACACATGTACAGGTGTTCCAGCCCTCGTTGCAAATCCAGGAGAAAGCAGATAGCCAGAACAGAGGCAGAACAGAGCGAAACCTGCCTGCGATGAGGAATCTCGTACAGCTCTGGTGGTGCGTGTGCATGCACGCACAGGCACATACTTGGTTTCTCCAGCCTTCACCCTTCCCTAGAAGAAACTTCCAAAAGTCAGTCTCATGGGCCTGCTCAGGCCTGACTCTCCTAATTTCGAAAAGGTCCACAGCAGGTTGAGGAAGGGTCTTTCCAAAAGACTTCCTTATGAATTTAATGAACAATCATCTCAGTCTCCACAAACCCCCATCCTAAAGGGGAGGAACCAAGAATCTGTCTGGCAGGTGGATACACCTCTGTACACAAAGGTACCCACATAAGTACATATGCAAATATTCATGAGGGGATTTTTGGAAGTCTTTCCAAGGAGGTTTTTCCTCCAGCAAAAATGGAGCAAAAGACATATATAGATAGGGAATTTTAACTCTTATTCTCAATAATCTTTTTCTTTGAGCATCCATTTAATATGCAGGCTGCAAATATTGAACCGCTGACATTAAACAGTGCCTATGCCTATGCTTGTTCATAAAAGTTTCAAAAGCCAAAAAGCCTTTATAAAACTACATCAGCCACCCCACCGCCACCAACGACAAAGCAACATCAATGCTGGCAAAAAGATGAAGCCTTTTCAGAAGACAAACAAAAACAAACAAATAAAAATCCCCCACAGACATAATCCAGATCTTCATCACCACTTGTTAATGATTTTAACATGCTGCTATACGGATGATGATTGCCCAGCATTCCACTCTCTTTGCTGAGCCCAGTGATTCAGACAATGTTGCAAAATTCATTGACCACTATTGACCACCACTGCCTTTTCTGCTAATTGCCAGCTGCCACCCAGCTTGCAGGACGGACCAATCCCTGGAAGAGTCCTGCTGGCCTCCCTCTAGGCACTTCTGAGACCTAAAGGGAAGCTGTCATGTGCTAAATGTGACAGAGGCCACTGCCACCAAGCCAGCACCATTTGGAGCAACTTCCAAATCTGTGGGCATGATGATCAAGAAGCAGCAATGGGTTGGTGAGGGCTCACCTGCTCCTGACAACACAAGAGCAGCAAAATGTGTTGCTCTACTTCTACCTCTGCTCACTTATGTCTCCCATTTATGGACTTATCCTAACACCTGTTAGTGGAGCCCCATTTAACCAATCTTGTGCCTGTGGATGCTTTGCAGAAAACAAGGCAACTTCTCTTCCCTCAAAACCAGCCTTGCATCATGCTGAGTGCTGGATGACTGCAGGAAAAAAAATTCCCCTTCTGTCAACTTCAACTCATGAGCACTAAGCATAAAGAAGAAAAAAACATAGTGTCATTCAAAATTCTGCCTCTTTACAAGCATAACAAATCCTCTGTGGAGAAAAATTACCAAATTGGTTGATTTGTTCTGAGGGCCATTATGCATACAGAAATGTAAAAAATGTGCGTGTGTGCTATTTTCTGCATTCTTTTCTCAAAGCTGTTGATCATTTGTGTGTGTAAATAAAGTTCTCACATTCATAAACAACCGCCTCCTTTACCTCCCCTCCTCTCCTGCCTTATTCTTTTTATATTGCTTCAATCATTTGTTAGTAGCAGTAATCACACTATCAGATTTGCCTGAGAAATTTCAGGAGAATCAAAATGAAAAAAAATTATTTTCTTCACATTTTCATGAAAGTGTAACATTTCAGGCTCTTTTTCCCCTATGACTGAACACAAATTCACTCTTCTGAAAAATATACATTTAAAATTTTGAGGCAAAGGAAATTGGAATTTTTTCTCCAACTATAGGAAAATGATAGTGATATTGCAAAGAACAGGCTGTAAAACCTCCAAAAGATAAAGAAGAATGACAAAACACTTCCTTTGTATCTCCAAAAGATCTGGGTAATGAACAATTGAAATACAGAAAATATCCAAAATCATTCATAACATCCAAAACATTCATAGCTGTTAAAATATCACATGCCTTTTTCTTCTATTTTTCCCTCAGGAAAGACGGTTTAAGAATGAAAACAGTCCCCAGCTCACTGAGTTCTCATCTGGTAGAGTTCACTGCAGGAATAGCTTGACTCTGCTCCATCCCCTGTCATCTGTTCACCTATCATCTATATTGTATCCATTAATGTCACAGAAACTAACTCAGACAATCTTTTACCGGTCTTGATTTAGGTCAGGGAGGAAGAAGGATATACTTCTGTTTACATAAAAAGCAGCTTTTTCACTTCTGGTGAAGAAAAACAGAAACAGGAAACAGGAAAGGAAAATCATAAGGGAGAGGGAAAAATGAAGAAATATTGGAAGGGACAGAATATGGAGAGTTCCTTTTCTTCTTTCTTTTTTGATTTAGTGATACTTCAGATTGGCTTTAAGACTGACGGAAGGCAGAGCTACCTTATAAAATAGAAGTCTTTCCATCAAGCTTTACCAATGTCTTTCAAACTCTAAATCATACTGCAGCCCCCATAACTCATAGTAATTTATGCTCATAAGGTCATAAGGCATTTTTCAGGATATTTAACTTTAACCTGACTTGAGACTGACAGACTGCAAGTACATAATTGTTCTTTGGTTACCCATCAAAGCTGATGTCGAATCAACAATTTTTATATGCTAACTTGATTTGTTTTCACAGGCTGCCTAATAAATTTTGAATTAAACTGTGGCATTCAATACATTAAGCATCTCTAGACCTAGAAAAGTCTCTACAACAAACCTTTTAAATATAATCATGCACTGGTTCGGAGTAATTCAGCTTGATTTTCACTAAAACAATTAATGAGATGGCATTTTTAAAGCAAAAGAAAAAAGTGGCATATTTTCTCCCTAATCACGCAAAGCCATTTAGACTCATCAATCCCAAATTCATGAGGAATTTTAGAAACTGTGGTTTGGGAAAAAACAGTGTGAAGTTTTCTGAAACATGATTGGATTACACACTGTTTGTAAAACAAAAGAATCCAGATGTCAGTGACCTGGACAACTCACTACTAACAGTGCACACAAATTAAGTACATTTTGTGAAGCCTTCCTGATAGAATAGTGTGCTTGTGTTTACTGCCAGAAGAGCTTGTCATTGTTATCTCTTAGGCATTTTCCTCCATACACTTTCCAAACAGTTTCATAGCGTAAAAAATCAAAACTAAACCTTTCCCTTGTAATGGTTTCATAACTACTGCAAGACGTTTACATTACCTTAACTTAAAGTGCAGCAGATGGATTGCTAGCAGGAAACCACAATATTGTCAGGAAGACAGTAAGAAAAGGAAAAAAAGAAAAAATTTCAAAAGCTCTATATACAGCCTTTGAACTTCCATACTACTCATCTGTCATCCTGGTGAATGTTTATTCTCCTGGAAAAGTATATTCTTATCCTAGCAGGAAAGTATAAGGGCCCACAGGGCTTCCTTCCCAAGCTATGAATAATGGACCTGCAATGCATTTACTCTGATGTGCCTTAATTTTTATTATAGTGCATTAATATTAACTGAGGTACATCATTATGACCAGAGTAAAAGACAAGCAAGGTAATATTTCTGTAATAGTTTTTTTATTTCCTGTTTTTCCATCTTTAGGTATGCAGGAAAATGTCCACATTGTGCCACGACATAAGTATTTAGTACATTTCCTACAGTATATCCAAGGATTTCTGACCAACTTTTGAGACCCAGACTTACTCTTTTTATATGATTTAGCTAAATCATTCCATTGATGGTACTTATTCTATGGGAAAAAAACATACTGGCTAATTTTTTTTTTAAACCCTTCCTGTCTATACTGCTACAAAACAGTAACAAGTTGTTACTCCTACCAAACATCAGCATGGGGTATGGAGAATACCATTCATTACAAAAGAAGTTCAGACATATAGGGAGGCCATATAAGGGAACAATGAGTAACTGAAAGATGAATCATTAAAAAAAAAAAAGAAAAATGAGAGAGCTGACAAGAATTTACAGAAAGAACAGGCTACTTTTTAGAAACATATTCACAGGTGGAGACAGACAAATCATTTGTGATTGCTAGACATGTAAGGGGAATTTCTTTAAGAGAATGAATGGTTTGCATGTTTTATACTGATGGCAAAATATTTTAGTGCATAGTAAAACTATGCACTTCTTCTAACCATTCTGAAGGCCTGGTATTCCCATCAGCAATACTAGAGGCTTCTACATGTTATAAACAGCTTCTTCTCTCCTGGCATTAAGCATTTGGATGCTTTGCAGGTATAAAAACATATGGCACCTGTGACAGCAGCTACAATTGGGCAATTAGGGCAAGATCTCCTCCAGGGCTCCTCACCCTCCCTGACCACACTCAGGAAGGAAGCTGAGGAACAGAAGAAGCCCAGGAGATGGCTGGAGGAAAAGTCAGAGGCACACAGACACCATGACTGTGTCGAGCAGAAGCAGAACAAGTTGCAGAAAGTCAAGGATGATGAGCACTGGCAGAACCTCCTGACAGCGACAGGAGCGGCAGGAGAAAGCTGCAAGCGGGCACAGTGCTTTATGAAACACACAAATGACAAAAGCCCTGCTCCAAAAGGAGCTCCATCTCCTCATTCCTTTCTAACCAGCCAACCCCAGCTCCTGGAGCCAGATCAGACACCAAGCCACATCTCACTGCACCACCTCAGTGTGCCGTTTTCCAAGAAGTAATCTATTTGCCAACTTCTATTTTTGTCAGACCAACCTGTTCCCTGAAGCATAATGAAAACTCCTTGCCAGTTCAATTTGTTTCTGAAGTTTCCTGGTTGCCAGCTCCACTCTGAGCTATTTCATTTTGTCTGCATGTCAGAACCATTAGTCTGGCGACTGTTTAAATCTTTCCTTATTGTCACAGGTTAGGGGGGAGGTGCTGGATACTCAAAACGAAGCAAAATGCCTGCCCTGTGGAGACAGCGCTCCAAGTGATGTGGCAGCATAAAAAAGCACTAGCAGTGGGTGCTGCCACCACCCAGTGGGGGAGGTGACAGGGTTTGGGGCATTTCTCTGCAGCAGTGCAGGTGGCACAGTGCCAAAGGAAGTGAGAAGGAGCTTTCAGCAGGGGCTGGAGCACCGTCCAGCAAGCAGCTCTCATAGAGGGCCCGCCTCTGAGCTGGCATTGTAATTAGCTGAGGCGTTGTAATTAGCTGAGTAATCCTACACCAATCATGGCCTTGAGTGGAATTTTTTTTTCTTTTTTTTTTTATTTTGACCCACTGTGATACTTTGTTCTGTCAGGAAGTGAGTGGCAAAGGCCAGTGTCTAAGAAGAGATGAGTCAGGTTATGCAGACAGATAAAGGCATCAGATCTGCAGCCCTGCAAGAGGAGTGTGAGGCTGTCAGCGTGCTCATGAGAGGCACAGGGGTTTTATGAAAGGCGGTGCTGAGTCATGAATGACAGCGAGGAGACAAAGGGAGATTGAAGGTGAAACAGAGTATACACAGAGAGGATTACCAGGAAAAAGCCTGCGTTTCGTATTATCCTTTCCATTCTTTAGGGCGTCACAGGAAATTATGTGCCTTGGTTTTTGAAAACAGTTTGTTGCAGAAGCTGCATGTGCTCTGGTCTTGTGCTCTTGGTTCATTCTGCATGCTTTGCTGTGAACTAGGGCAGTGCTGATTAGATAGACAGCTCATAACCCTATTCAAGACTTTTCCCCTTAGGAAGGGAAAAAAAAAAAAAAAAGCTGATGTAATTCCCCAGGGCTCCTTCTTTGGTTTTGCAATTGCATAGCTACACAGTCTCCCAGAGTAATTGCCTTGAACAACATCCCAGCCCCCACCTACACTGAGGGACCTTCTGGCTGCATTTCCTTGCCTGTGTTTTCTGCTTTATGTAAGAAATGAAAGAGGGAGAGTGAAATCAGAAGAATGAAAAAGGTGATGAAATTTTCAGTTCAGACACACAAGGTACATTCAGTACTGGATGTCAGAGGGAAATCTGAGAAAGAGGCTTCTGTGTTCCAGACTCTGACTTCCCTACGGATGGGGTGACACTGAAGTGGGAGGCAGCGAACACAGACAGGCTGCTGATCCTCTGCAGCAGAGGCCCTTCCAAACGGCATCAGCCATGCAGACTCCGCTCAGATCTCTGCCTCCCTTTCCAGCACACCACGGCACCGGTTAATTGATTCTGAAAACCTGCTCCTCGATCGCACCCACAGGTCTCATAAATGTGCTACGGTTAAAATCATCTTGGCCTGAAGACTGAAGGATCACATATATATCCAAGCCCTTGTCTGAACCCCCCAAAACACAAAACCAGGGAAACAACAAAAAATATGCTTTCAAATAAGAAGGAAAAAAAAGGACACGCTGAAGGTCTGTTTAAAAGAAGTAAATGCTGCATTCTCCTCAATCTGTGACCACTCCTTCTAAAAATCAACATCTGAGGAATCAGAGGAGATTCTCAGATTTGCAAGGCCAGTCACATTTGAATATAAACAAGTGTTTATGTACTTGTGGAAGGAAATAATTTTACAGTATATTGCAAACCAGCTTGCTGCCTCTGTGTCTCTTTTTCCCACCTGAAAAGTAGGTCAACAGCTTTACGGCTTTGAAAAGATGAAATGAGGAATTCTTGTTCAAAACAAGCAGGGTTTGAGTCATAAACAGAAAGGAATACTAGTTTTTTCTTTCGTATGTAAGACTTCAGGATACAGTTAGAAGTCAGGTACCACTGCATGTTATCTGGCATTCATATTAAGAGCCCACTGCACCCCAACTTTTCCATACTCTGCTTCATTATCCACACAAGTGTATGAGTTGCAATATACTGCCTGCAGCAACATAAAATCAGCACCCCTCTCATGAAGAACAATGGCAAAAAGGGAAAGATGGGCTAGACCATCTTTAAAAACAAGGAGTTATTTGGGTAAAGGAAGATGGCAAGGTGGCCAAAGGATCAGATGATTCAGCATATCCCACCGTAACTACCAAGAACATTACAAAATAAATGGGATATTAAAACTATTTATGGATGCTCACATCATCACAACAAAACTCAAAGGAAAAATATTAATTACATTTCTTGCCTTCTCTTGGAATAAACATCCACCAAAGTCACTACGGATTTTATGGTCCCAAACTCAGCAAATATAAGAGAACTTGTATTTCCCCTATGACAAAACCATTTCTACATTAAAAGGAGTAGGAATTGACATGCTTTTAAAAGTGACTGGGAAGGCTTCTGTTTCCTGTTGTCAGGGAATTTCCAGCATCCAATGTGAAGCACTTGATTGTTATGGTGTAGCAGGAAAGCTGTCTACAGAACTAAACATGCTGCACTTAGGCCAGTACATGCTCACATACACATGCATACAGACACAGTTTCATCTGTTACCATGACTGCTGCAGTTGCATATTTTTTCTTTTTAGTTTTCCTGACAGCCTACTGAGAGCACTTTATTTTACTTAAACAGAAGAGAACGCCTGGGACCATGTGGTTCTGGCTGCCCCACTTCATTCCATTACACAGTAACTGTTCAGAAAAAAATCCTGGGCAAAAGATGAAGTTTATTGATATTCTAGCTTAAATAAACATGACTGCATATGCATTAGTGAGGCAAACTGAATAATAAAATCCCAAACAATGCAGGATGGAATAATTGCATTGTCTTTAGCTATACAATGAATTTTCTATAGCCCTTTAAAAAAAAAGTATTTTATGACTGTGGTTGAAATTGAAAGCATTGGTGGTGTTTGTAATGTGTCCAGTAATTCTGGTGGATCCTTGTCAAATTGCAGCAGGCTTTCCATTTGGATTCTCTCCATCATTAGGTCTTATTTTCCTGTCAATTTGCCCATTTTGTCATGAGTTTCTTTCAGACAACAGACTGGGAAACATACCTTCAGCAGCAAAGAAATCAAACAATCTATAAAAATAGAAATATGCTTTAATAATTATTTCCAGAAAGATGGTTTATCAAAATGCAAAATATGAATGCTAGATTCATGGTCATCATTTCAATTCTCTCAAGCATCCACAAAACCTTTGCTTTTCCTTATTTTCTTCTAAAACATAGTGGATACACTTGGATTCCATTTAGGACTCTTGAAATGTGTTAAAACAGCCAAAAAAATGCTAAGTGGTCAAACTCAGCTGTGAGGAGAGTTGGGGTTTAGGCTGAATAGCAAATTTAAATTAGTGAGAAAAGGGGTAGATGTTAACATTTTTCCACTGGTGCCAGTCTAACACTCAAAGCTGATTCCAAAAGCTTTTAAATTACACTGGAAACTTCTCAATGGCAGAACTGATCTTATGTTTATTATGGACACTACTGCAGATTTAAGTAAACATCAGCTTACACCATGCCTGAACTCTACTGTCCCCTTTACTTGCTTCTGCTGAAATCCTGCTCTTATCGTTCCAGGATCCGAGTCACTTCTTGCATTAATCAGTGCAATTTTCTGAGATTACTGGAATGGCATTAGATTAAGTCAGCAGAGAAACTGGCTCTCTGCGTGTATCCTAATTTTACACCCCCATGAAATATGACATCACTCACATCAATCTGGCTTTCACACTTGGAATGAGTTTCACAGCACTCTCTCGCAGCGCAGCTTCATGCCATCACTGACTTGGCTGTTTAATCTGTCCCAGGATCCCCAGAGAGACCTCCTGGAGCCTGTTCATTTGACACAGCATTTGACAGACTGGGGCCTTTTATTCCTATTTTTCTTTTTTTGCAGTTTGCTGGACATTCAGAAACAACTTCAGGAAAGACAAGAGGTGATGTATTGACCAACGTTGCAGAGAAGGCTGCAGCTGCATTACTCTCAGGAGCTTCTGTGATGCTGGGCAGCTCAGTACATTGCTTCTTCTGCACCCTCCTTCTCAGCTGACATGGAAGATCATGGGACAGACAAGTTGGAGAGGGGTTCACAGCTTTTGGTACCAGAGAGCACAACCAGCACAGGAAGGGCAGGTGTTGGTTTGCAGTTCCACAGCTCTGTGTCAGGAGTCACCTCAGAAGGCAACAAACTACAGTCCTTGCCATGACCTGGTGAGGAAAGGATGGAAACTCAGCTTGTCCAAATGCTTTTACATTCCCACTGCCCAAAATCCCCAAGATGATCCAGGCAGAACTTTCCTGTGAGGGATCCTCCCTCGTAGTGTGAAACTGCAGTCCCTACACGCTGGTTGCCATCTAGCATTTGTGGGTTAAGATTTTCCACACCTTTCCCCCAGAACATACAATGTGGATGCTTAGTTTCTGAGGAGCAGAAAAATCTGCAAGATACAGAAACACCCCATCCTTTGGTTTGTGTTTGAACTAAATTAATTTCCAACAGGACAAGAGGACAGAGTCTTAAGCTGCACCAGGGGAGGCTTAAGTTAGACATTAACAATTTCTTCACAAGAAGGTTGACTGGGCATTGGAATGGGCTATCTAAGGAGGTAGTGGAGTCACCATCCCTAGAGGTGTTTGAGGAAAAACTGGATGTGGCACTTAGTGCCATGGTCTGGTTCACAGGGTGGTGTTCAGTCACAGGTTGGAGTCCATGATCTCACAGGTCTTTTCCAATCTAATGGATTGTGTGATTTACAAGGACACAGTAAATCCTCTACAGCCTGGAGAAGCACCTGGGCTGTGAGGGAGCCTCTGGGCCAAACAGCCCCTTTGGTCCCGACAGGCCCAAAGCCGGCAGGGTTTTACAGAAGTAAAGGTCTTCCCATTTACTACTGTAAAACCAGCCCGGCGATGCGGGGGTCGCCGGGACACGGGAACGGCCAGTAGTTCCGGGGGTGCTGGAGGTGAGGTCCCCACCCCGGCCGAAGGAGCGGTGGGGGATCGGTCCCGCCGGGCTGAGCGGACACCGGGCCCTCGCCGGGGCCATGGCGGCGGCCGCCCCTTCCACCCCCGCGGTCACGTGGCCCGGCCGGGGAATCCGCGCTTTGTGGCGGGGTCAGCTCGGGCCCCGCGCCGCTACCGCCAACCCTGGAAGAGAGGGGCACTCCGGCCCGGCGCCGCTCCCTCACCGCCGGGAAGGTGCCGGCCAGGCCCCGCGTCCGCCCGTGGGCAAGCACAGGGCCTCGGCCTCATCCCTGCGAGTGCTTGGGGCGACGGGTGTCACGGCTGCTCAGCAAAATGCTTTGGGGCGGGAAGGGAGAGCGGCCCCCCCCCCCCCCCNCGAGAGCTGAAACTGAGGGGGCTTCAAAGTGCAAGCAGAGTGCAGGTAATTTTGTGGCTTCTGTAGGGGAAGGCAGATATGATGAATTCCCCTGGCAGAGGCTTCTCCCTGCCCATCTTCCCGGAGAGCAGCACCAGTCAAATGGGGTCTCTCAAGGCAGTGCTAAGACTTGACCCACTGGAACCAGCGGAGAAAAAATGCTGTTATATCGATACACAAAGTGCCCTAATCCCCACTGCTTTCTTTGCCTGCAGGAAAACTTTCTTACTTTCTTCGATTTTTCTCTCCTTTCTAGGCTTAATGATCAATTAAATAAATACCAGCTTCAAGTCACCTTTCGTACACCTCCTTTCCCCTCCCGCCCCCAGCCCTCGCGTTGCAGACGTGTGTTTGTGGCGAAACGCTTCCCTTGGAGCCTCGGTGTGCTCAGGAGCCGGGCAGGGAGAGGCGGAGGGGGCGAGAGCCGGGTTCTTGTCCTTTGACCTCTGTTGGGATAAGAAAAGCAGGTTAAAAGGTCAAGGAAAACAATTGCAAGGCTCCTATTGCTTGAATAGCATGCCAAATAAACTTATCCTGGGGATTTGGAATGATCCTTTTATGGGAATTTCTACCTCCCTCGGGATTGTGCAGGCTGATTTTATGGGGCATGCTCAATTATTTTTGGGGGGGGGGCGGCAGTGCTGGAGCTCTGCAGCACCCTTGTTTAAAGACGAAGAAATACAAGGGAGGAGGAGGAGGGCACTGCAGCCTGGTTTAACTCTTCTTGAGCTGCCTTGAAATTTGTCAGCCGATACACTGACTTCTTCCTTTCTGAATTATTTCTAATCTATAACATCAGCATATAAAATCAAGCAGAAAATACAGGCCTAGTGCGCTTTTTACACGAAGTGCACTACTGTGACTCCATTTACTAATGAAGTTACTGCTGTATATGAGAGCAGACCTTTCCCTAAGTCTGAATAAAAGAATAATTTGTTATCAAAAGCTGCCTGGTAGTCGTGGCGCTAGAACCTTGTTTGAATGGCTTTCTATAGGTGCATTCGGTTGTTCTATACTGGTCAAATTTTAGCTGAGTAAACTGGCAAGCCAGCACCTTCCTTTGAGAAATCAGTTTCTTGGAGTAAACTCTTTCACATGCCTAGAAATTCTTCAGAGCTTTTAAAACAAAAATAGAGAAAAAATGTATTTAAGAAAAATTAAACAAAATATTTCCCATGTTTAATTTTTTAGAATTTTCTGACAAAGGACATTTTTCAAAAAATTAAAGTTTCTGAGGGTAGAAAGTCATTGGATTTTTTCCAATCAGTTTTTCAGTTTTTCATCAGAATGTTTATTCTTTTTTCTGTGTTGGTAAGAAATTGTGGACAAACCCCCAAAACCCTGAGGAAACTGGTCATTGTGAGGTGCTTCCAAGAGACACCTTGGTGTCCAACAACAGGGGGAGTGCTGGTGAAAGGGAAACCCCAGAGCCCCGTCTCTCCGTCTCTCTCCTTACTGTGCCATCGCCTTTGCACTTGGGTCAGGGCCTGATCTACCAGTTGTACTGGTTAGTGGTGGAAAAAACCCAGCCCATGTGGGCAAGGCTTTGTGTAGGCACAGTTATAGCCCCAAGTCAAAATAGGCAAGTATACACCAGTCTGGCACATGGAATGTGCCCAGCACAGCCCAGCGCCAGGAATTTCCTGCATTTGCATGTGTAAGGAGTCATACTGGGGTTGTGGGCAATTCCGAAGGGCTGGTAACCTCAACAAAGGAAGTCCTTTTGATGTAGGGAGTTGCTTGGAAGTCTTGGATGAGAAAAGAACTGGAAAAAATTATATATTAAGAAAAAACTCTGCTTAGTTAATCAAAAGGTTTATTAAATCAATGATCTTTTTGGGTAACAGGGAGAATGAAGCAGAAAGTATTTCACTGTATTAGAGTGCTGAAGACACCTCTATAGGTGCAGTATAGAGGCAGAGCATAGAGATTACGTAAATTGTAATAGGTACATTGGTATTTTTTAGTGAATTTTCTTCTTAAAAAGATAGTTGTTTGCTTGCAAGTGTAGGTACACAGTTTGTGATAATTGGGAGTGGGGCTGCGGTGGAGCCTCATCCCTAGTGGGCTAGAGCTGTGAAAAGCAGGTGAACAGCGTTGAAAGCAATGAGACAGGGAGTGCCGAGGTGTACTGACCAATCACCAAAAGGACACACAGGTGCAATGCATGTATAATGAAGGGTATAAAAGGTTGGGCTAAAGAACAAGAAGAGCAGATGCTTGAAGCCTTTTGAAGTGAGGTTTGCCTGTACTGGTGGGTGCTTGAAGCCTTCTGCTGTGGCATGGTGTTACTCTGTAGGGGCGGATGTTTAAGGCCTTCTGAAATTGTTGGTCATGCTCTGTGTATCTTGGTCATCTCAACTACCACCTATGTTGTGACACGTAAGTACTGTGAGATCCTAAAGTATGAGTGGACAGTATTCTGAAACGCTTTCCAAAAGTGTGGATCCACAAATTGCTGGTTCTCTGGTTTTTGTTCTTAATTTGTCTGTGTTATAAAATGTTGCTGTACTCATGTGTAAAAGCCTGTCTTACATGAAACTTTCATGATAGCCAGAGAAGTGTGCTAAGCTTGGGGCTGTGCTGATGACTTTTGAAGGTTTGTGATTAGCCATCACATTACCAAAGGCAACTAGGAAAGATTGGGTAGGCCAGGGAGGTCCAAGTGGGCCATTTCACTTTACCTCTAGCCTGGCTATGTTTCTATATAAAAGCCCATGCCCTGTGGGTCTCTGGGGAAGCTTCACACTGCTGACCACAGCAGCAATAGGGTTGCTGTGGGACACCCCTGAATCTCTGCAGAGACTCGAAAGTCCCTGGGAATATTCCAGTGTCTGGGAGCAAAACTGGGGCTCATGGGCAGGTGTGAACCCCACCTGGTTAGGCTCCCACCCCACCGGTTCTGAGGGAGTTTCTATGGGGAGGTAGTCATCAAGCCTCATTACTGGCCTTATTTGCAATCTAGGATGTACATGCAGGCAGGCTGTTGTTTCATCATTCTTGTCCCTGAGGGTAAATAGAGGCTCTGTGTCTTCCTGAGGGAAAGTAATGTAATAATTTTAACAGAAAAGTCAGTTATCTCTTTTTGGGGGACAACAAAAATATTGCCCTTTTGTGAGAATTTGAAAACAGAGTAGGTTTGCTCAGCACAGCTACCACAGTTGTGTATCATTGCTGTTCACCCAGGGCTGGGAGAAAAATAGTCCCATCTCCTTGCTGTTGCTATGGGAACTTTTTCAGAGTTTTCACAACTCTTCTTTCAAGGCTGTTGGAACAATGAGGAATATTGAGCAAAGAGTATCAACCATCATCCAAAGCACTTTAACAAATATCAAGTTTTATTTAAAACTGCACCACCATCAGCTCTTGCCTAATTACTGTTGCAGCAAATAGGGTGGCTTTCTAAGAACTCCGCTGCAGCTCCCCACAGCTCTGTTGCTCATCCATTTGGGTCACCTAACAAGTCACACTTTGCCTTGTGGTAAAGCAAATTCTGTATGTGTTTGCTTGTGATGGTGTGATTAATTTATTTATTCAAGCAGTCCTCTGAAACGTTGGAATAGAAAGGCATATGCTGTGGCCTACTTGGACAAGTCAGAGTCCATTTGTTATTTTCAGCACTGGTAACTTAATATGTTTGATACTTCTCAGTTGCTTCACTTTTGTGCCCAACTCTGATCTTTAATGCATTAACTTTAAGAAACCTGGATTTTAAGCATATGCATATATTCTGAAACACCACAATTGATTCTGTGATGCAGCTATCCCTTACCCTAATTCTTTATACTGTGTGGGCCACATTTTCAACAGCCTCTGTCCAGGAACCTGTTGCAGCATGAAAGTCATGATGTCCCTGTGGACAAAAGTTCTTAATTTCCAAATATGAACCAGTAACATGTTTAACTCAGGATGTTTCTTGATTTCCACTCAAGGGAAAATTGAAAAAATTTTAAATTATTTTTCCAGAATCTACCCTGTATGATAAGTCTGTGACAATTTTTTTTTAATATAACTGTTTCTTCTTAAGGTTAGAATTAGTAATTACCTCTTATTTTATGCAACATCATGAACATGCCTAGTGACATCAGGACAGTAGTGACCTGTTGCACTGTAATATAATAAATTTTATTTATTAGAATTTGGGAGTAGGAAGAAGGATTTTTATTTAATTTTAATTTTAATCTCTCCACCAGGATGCTTTCTTCTCTTAGAAAATGGTGGGAAAAGAACAATTCATGATACAAATTGTAAAAGGAAACAACAAGAGAAGTATTGAAATCTTAGTGCTGCTAACCAGTTTCAGGTGTGCAGGTGAGAAAAAGTTATCAGAATCAAAATGTGTTTGATTCTTTTAAAAATTAGTAAAAATGGAAAACTCTGTATTAGAGCAATTTCTGTGTGTTTGAGCTTAAATATTATATGTGTGGCTTTATATTGGTGAGTACCTTTTGAAAACTGGCAACTGACCTGCTTGGCCACACTCTCTAGGCTCACATGAAGGGCTGCTGTGAAGATTAGAAAGTCACATCCCTTGGCTTTAGTTTGCCTAGGTGCACACACTGTGCACTCTTCCTTGGCTTTCTGCCATTCTTAAATCCAGGCAGGGAGTGAAAAACAGGAGACTCTTCCCTCCCATTGTTTAAGAGGAATAAAGCCCTTAACTCTCACCACATCTGTCTGCTCTGGAGCTGGGAGCTGATTGCCTGCCTGCAGCATGGTGACATAATCCTGTTTGGAGGGAAAATAAAGTTGAAGTTCATGAGGAGATCTTCTACAGCTGAATGAACCAAGAGCTGTTGCAATGTGGAGATGTGTAGTAAGGCTGGATGGTGTTTGACTTCAGAGAGCTCCCACAGTGTAGGAAATAGTCTATGGCCACAAAAATTCAAGGTGTTCAGGTTGCTCTCCTGCCACTCCATGCAGCTGATGCATGTTTCAATCAAACCTTTCTAGTGTACAGTGACATAAACAAGGATTTCACTCAGTGCTTCTGCTTCTCATGAGTCCTCATCTCTGGCACCCTCTGTTCTTTTCCCACACTGAGGGGTGTGCTGGGTAATAACTACACACTCTTGTAATTATACTTGTGGATGGAGTGAGGCAAACAGCCTGGTTGCTTTTGGTTTGGGATGGGAAGGTCAAAATCCTCACAGTTCCCATTCACACAAACAATAAAAAGTTATATGGTTGTAACCATGGCCACAGCTCTACAAGCATGGCTCCCTCGACAGCCCACCTCTCCTCCCTTCTGCTGGGACACCAGATGTCTCACGTAACTGGGCAGCAGCTGGCTTTGCCTAAGGAACCATCTCATGGCTGAGGAGAGGAGAGAAAGCAGGGACTGCCTGGCACCCTGAGGGGATGGGGTCCGGTCAGAACTAGCTTAGGGGTGCCAAGCAAAGAGAAAATGGGACTTGATTCATAGTTTCAGCTCAGCTGCATGCATTTTGTGTTGTCAGAGGTGAACAGCTGTTCGGTCCAGAGTCTCAGCCTGATGGGCTCTGCTCACAGGGCTTAGCTGAAACCAAGTTACATGCGAGTGCTGCTGAGGGGCAGGGAGGGAATGACCTGTGAAGCAGAGTTCTAAAAACACCCCACCCTTGTATCAGAGCAATTGCTGCTGCAAGGTCACACAGCAAAGAAACATTTTCCATCCTGTAGTTTTTATTGTAGAGATGATGTGGATATTTTCCAGGATTGAGGAACAGGAAAGGTAAGGGTGATTTCAGGGCGCTGTTTTCAGAAGCGTGGCTTCAGCTAATCCCACCAGCAAAAGTCCCATCCACTACAGCAGAAATAAATTCAACCAGTGCCAAGTGCCTTTCTAAATCCCACTTAAGATGGTGTTAATTTCTATCAGTGTTGATAATGGCTGCCTGCATATTGATTTTTTTATTGCAAAATTGTCCTTTGGTCTCTGCCTACTGCTTTTTTTTACCAGCAGTCAGTGCTCCCCACCTCATCTAATCCTGTTCCTCACCCTTTCTAATTTTCATAGCAATGAATTGAACTTATACAAGCTCAGTGTATTTTTCAGAGTTCATCTATATTTATTGTCACTAGATTTTTTCATCTCTGTTTAAAAAAATGTTTTGAAATGTATTCAAAATTCAATTGGAAAACATCTTGGGAAGTGTAGGCACACTCTCAGAATGACATTTAAAAATGCAGTAACTTATAAAAATATTCCTGCAAATTCCATGAAAATGAAAAAACACAAATTTTTCCATTAATTTTTCACTACCCACATTGTGGTATCCACTTCTTGAGCACATTGCATCCCTGCAGGGCATTATTTTTCATAATGTAACTGTTTCCAGCAGTAGTGGACAACAATTTCAAAATTCTCATTTTTTCCAAGGTGAAGAAACTTCTTTGAGGCTCTGGAGCTCCAGAATAGCTCGAATTACTTGTATTTCTTTTTCCACTCACTGTTAGTACTTTGAGTCAGCAAAACAGGAAATGTCAAGGGATTGCTGTGGTATGCTTCAGGTATAATAAATGGGTAGAAACATATTGTCATCTGTTCTGTGTATTAGGAAATCTCTGCTGGAGTCAGGATACTGCTGAAACTGAAGGACATTTCAGGCATTCTCCAGATAAAAGAGAGGTCAGAGAAAAAACTAACTCAAGGGTAGACAGATGTGTTCTAAAAGTAAAATATACAGAGGAACATCTTCCCTCAACTGCCAGACTATGCTTTAGCTGGACTTGAGTTTGCAAAGAGCACTTTTTAATGAGGATTTAAATGCACAAGAGATCACCAGGCAAAGCAGCTTTTCCAGATGTATCTGTGCTTCAGACTTGCAGGGCACTGTAGATCTCACAGAAAAGAGCTTCGTTTCTGGGTTTTGGCTCAGATTCCCTCATACAGTTATCTCAAAATTAATGTCAAGTCTGTCTACCAACGGCAAAAAAAGCAGACTGAGATCATAATTTGGCTTGTAGTCTCCTACTTAGGCTAGTCTGAGGTTTGCTTTAAATAAGAAGAACTGAGGAATTATTAAAGAGAACAAAAACATGATCAACAATAACCATAATAAAAATTACTATGTTTTCAGGAAACAGAAAAGTTTACAGCATTCACAGCCCTGGAGTTTAATTAATGAAGTTATATATCTGCATGTGAATAAGATTTTACAAAAAAAATAGTATCCAATCTGTACTATCAGTCATCTGGGCTATAGATCAGCCATCCATTGTCTGTACCTGATACCATTTCTTAAATACAGCTTTGTATTTGAGGGAAAAGCCATACCTCAGCTGGGCAGGTCTCTAAAAATTTGAAATATTAGTGGTTATTAAGAATTCATAAAAACAAAAGTTAGACTTAATTTTCTAATTTTTAAGTAAATGTTTAATTAAAATTTTCTGATTGCTTCAAGTGCAGATGAAGATCCAGTTTTGTTAAAATCCCTCAATTTTTTTAACATGAATTTGGTAATATAATGGTGTTTGTTCTGGTCAGCAAGCACTGCAAAAGATTTCTTCTCTTTTTCAGATTTTCTCTTGGGGCCATAATATTGAATACTGACCATTTTGAAGTTGCTACAGGAAAATTATTGTAACTGCCTTTTCCCCCCCTGTTCTGTTTAGAAGCCTGCAGGAACAGAAGGCAACTCATGGTAGCTAGTCCTGCTCTACAGAATAGATGTTCTCCATTCCTGTAGCCATCCCACTGGGTCATCATCCTCAATGAGCAAAGGTAAAGTGTCCACAGGTTGGTTAAAATGCTTCCCTGCATTCACAGAAGACAGATTCAGGAACTTCCTCTGCCACTCATTGCCTGTGAGACCTGTAAAAGATTTAACCTCAGCTTCTAGACCTCGTTAGGCATCTACATTTCTTTCAGGGCATGTGTTAAAACAGAAGTACAGAATAGAAATTCCTTTCCAAAGGGACATTTAGAAAAGCACAGGCTGTGAATGCTAATGCTACCCTGGCACCTAACTCAGGCCTATAGGGAGAGGCAGAAAGGACTTCAGTATGTCCTACTGGGCACCTACATGTTGTCTGAGTGACTCTTACTCCCAGGCCCAAAGCCATTCAGAAAGACTGTGAAATTCTCACCTTTTATTTACATTCTGAGTCACCTGAGAATCATCATAAGTGAATCCTTTTGAGAACTGAGTTGAAGCATCTCTAGGTTGCATCTAAGCTCTGGAGCAGATTTATGCCATATGATATGACCCAAAGTCATGCCTTGCAAAGCTTCCAGACCCATGGATTTGTTGGAGTACTCCATGACTATCTCCCCAGCTAAGTACTCGGGGCTCTTTCCAGTTGGGAGAAGAGAGTTGGGTTGAGAGAAGGGAGAATAATGTGTGTTCAAGTCTCACAGCAATATGTTTTGGGAAGCATCTGAATGGAGAACTGAGAAACTATTCTAGGTTCTTAGTTATACATCCTATCTCTTATCTTCTGTTGCTGAAATGAAGAAAATATCAATTTGAGTGTATTCAAACAGAAGTTTATCTTATTTATTACATGAGCATAATTCCAATGAATACTGCAAAGAATTCACATGCTGTGAAGTTGGCATCTATGTCTTAGTCTTGAGTGCCATATCAAACTTTGACAGCTGAAATGTGAAACATAAGGCCTCTTGTCCTGCTTTTCTTCCACCTGCCTGATCTAAGCTAAAGCTGTCGCAGGACCTTGGAGACAACTGTATGTAAAGGCGAAGGAAAGACCTATAAATCCAGTTCTTTCCAGACCTTTTATCTGATTATTTGGGAATTACTTTAGCTAATAAGTTAAATTTGTTTATACTTTCCAGGTGTAACATTCAGCACAGGAGCAGGATGGACATCCTCACATCAGTGAGATTGTCTTTGTTCAAAATTATCGCTTTTGATTCAGATTTACTGTCAAGTTATTTGTCAACTCAAGAGTCTGCATCCCAGTTTAGGCCCATGGGATCCCAAGAACCAAGTCAGTCTGCAAATATACAGCTAAACTGAACTGCAGGTACTTTCTATTGTGTACCTGCAGTCCTAAATCATGCCATCTGCAACAGCTGTTGGAGCATGCACAGAAGGAGAGAACAAGGAAACAGAATGGGGTGGTGAGAATGCTGATCCCTTCCAGTGTGCACATAGGATGCAGCTGCAGGATGCTGACATACCTGAGCAGTTGGGGTGTTTTTATGAGTTCCATAGTTCAGTTGTAGCCTAAGTGTCTCGACACAGGAGGGTTTCTTGTTGAGGTCTTCAGTCTGATATTCACAATCCTCTCCTGTATGTGAATGTATCCTATCAAAGGCCAGGAAAACCTGAGAAGAGACATAAATGAGGCAAACAAGAACTACACATCACTAGAAATGCTCATTGCCTTGTCTTACCTTTGGTGGCCCTCTTGTACTTTTTCCATTCTTGTAAGAGGAAGTTGCTCTCTGCCATTGTCACTGTCCTCCTGTGTGAGCATGTAGCACAGATGTGTCTGCCCCTGCATTATAATACGGTTCTGAATCTTCCTGGAGATCTCTAGCCCAAGTGTGGGATTAAGGTTTCCTAGCACATGCAATAGAGAAATACAACTGAAGTGATGAAATTCACTCACCTACGGCGATTTAGCTCAAAATGAAAATTTCAAATATGCTTATAGAAAAGACTGTCGCTTGAAGACCTAGTAAGTTAAAAGCTCACTGGATTTCTTGAGAAGATCTGTACTTGCAGTGCTTTTCAGCAAACAGCTCAGATCAGTCCAATTTTCTTTATTTCATCTGAACAAAACACCACAGGTCAATTACAACATTTCTTTAGGAAAGGAAGGGCAGTAGTTCCACAGAATACCTACCTTAATTACATGGTTTCTGAGCAGCAACACTATGGCTTATAGTTCAGTGGTTGCATAAACTCCCCAGTGGGGAATCTGAACAATATTTAATTAGCCGGGTCCTGCTGTGTGGTGCTCCAAACATTCTGTTTACCCAACTAAGACAGAGGTTGTGTGATCTTACAGTTAGTAAGAGTCTCTATATAATTGCAGCTGGAAACTGGAAATTTAGAACATCTCTCTTTGTAACTTTTATTTGTTCCATGTCTAAATAGCACAAAGAAGATAGAGAATCAGAGGCTAAGGAATCCTTTCCAAAACATCTGGTTTAAACATCTGCATGATGCAAAGGAGGTTCAGCTAACAATAGGATTCTGCTTCATGGCATGTTCTGTTGTAATAAAATAAGACAGAGGACATTTGAGATGACAGTTTAGGTCTCTGGGAATATGCCTAGGAAAGGGATCTTCAAAATCAATACACTCTGTACCAAAATGCACATGAGAACTACTGTATATTAAATGTACTGAGAAGCACATGGTGCTAGGAGACAGAAAGGAAGAAACACACTTGGTGTTCATGTGACTTTTCTCAGCTTGTTCCAATCCAAGGTTTTTGTCCAAAATTGAACAAGAACATACTCAGAGAAAACTCAAATAACATGATGCCGCTTTTGCAAAAACTTTAATTTTATTAATGATGAAATAATTGCCTCATCCGCAATATAGTCTTAGAAATGTCTCTCACCCTGGGGATCTTCCCATCTAGAAGGGGGACTGCAGAACATTGCTTGAAGAGCACTGCAGACCTGCTCTTATGACTCTGCTAGACTCTACTGAAGTCTAGTTCCCTTTTGCCAAGGGAGGGCTTTGTCTTCAGCCTCCAGCCTGATACTATTATTCCAACTGTGGGCTCCTGATAGCCTCACAAAAACCTGACAGTAATTGTCTCTAACAATTGTTTTAAAGTATGATATCTTTAATGCCTATTTCAGTGTTTAACTCTATAATTAAGTACAGTCTTCATTTTCTTACATTGCTCCTAAAATGATCTGAAAATCTGAGTCCATTTGATTTTCCAATGAAAAATCAAATTTTAAAAATCCAAGTGTAAAATTTCACTTTTCATCAAAAACCTATTTCAAATCAACTCTGATTCTAACACACATACTAGAAATCAAAAGTGCGGGCTTTTCTTTAGATCACAGTGAATTGTGCTGCATCAACATTTACACGGAAGAAAATCTTAAAGAAAAACCCTTGTCCTTTCAGTAAAATGCAAGAGATTTTATGCCTTCAACTTTAATAGGGAAATAGGTAGAATTTTCAAAATAATGTTACAAGTAAAGAATATTTCAAAAACTGTATACTTTGCCTTTTACTCATTCATGCCAGAAGATATCTGTGCTACTAGTCTTAATACTTGCCAAGAGTTTTCTTAATGTAGCTATCTGTGGTTAATTGTATTTCATCCCAGAAGTCGCTCTTTTCCAGTGATGGAGAACAGATAGCATCGTGTGTGTATGTGCATGTGTACGTGGGTGGGAATTGTAGTCATCGTTGTCTGGTCACACTAGTTGAAGTCATTTGTAGGAGGTGGCAAGACAGCTAAAACTTAGGTGTTGCCATGGCCATAAGCAACACACGTATATTGCTCCAGTCCTTCCTGTGTTGTAATTTCCTTTGATCATACCAATATTTTGTCTCTAAAATCACTTTTACATGAAGCCAGAAGCACTCTGGAAGCATTGAAGAGGTTGGGAGTAACAGCTGAGGCAAGGAGGGGGCTCACTGTCACCAGCATTTGTAGTCTGCAAAAATTATTTAGCTGGTATTTACCATTTTTATAAGACAAAACTGTCCTTACCAGGTGGGTGTAACACTAGTGATGTGTATAAGAGTTGATGACTAAACTAGGAGGATGCAGTAATCCCTAATTTTCATCAAGTAGCCTGAAGTGAAGAAGAGCTAACCAGATTATAAAATCTTGATCCTTTTAAGGATTCAAATGTAAGTACTTTTTAAAGATTTCATTATGCTTTGCATTCTGTAATTGCATATCTAGCACTTACCTGTATAATAGATAGGGAGAACTATGTGAAAAAGATGATTGAAAATTAGTCATTAGTAGAGGTGAAATGATCAGCAAATCTCAAATAGTAAGAGGCAAACCAAAATCGTGCTGACAAAACTTTTACAACCTCACGCCAAGTCTATCCAAAGAACTTGTAGGAAATCTATTACTCAGACTTTTGGAGTTAAATTCAAGATGTGCTGTTAAGCACTGGTTTCCCTTTAAGACATCTAAGGCCAGTATTTAGGCAAAGCCAGCAGTGACAAACTCCAGGCTCAGCTGCTGTCTAAAGCAACTGGACACGTATGGCCACATCCCTACTAATAACTTGAACTGTGCCAGGGAAAGATTCCAGGCACCGGAACTCAAATCTTTTATTCTTTACATAATCAGCAGTCTTCAGCTTCTTCTGGGTTTGGATCCACCATCACCATCCTGAACATTTCCCTAGCTTAGTTCAGGACTTTGCACAAACCAGAGACTGTCTCCACTTGACAGTGTTGATATGGATGCCCTACTTGGAGGCTAAAAGAGCTTAATGATATGGATTTGGGTATGGCTGTAGTGTCAAAGGAGAGGTCAGGGGATGTTTAACTTCCTTTTCAGGATGTGTCCCAGGTATAGAGACAGGAAATTCAGGTGGAAGTATCCCATCAGTTTCTGCTTTGAGGCATGTATAAATTTGCACCCAACTCCTGGCAATGTTTAGAAACTGGTGAAGAAATGCATGTACCAGCCCTAGATCAAATATTTTTCTAGGAAGGGAAAAGATTTGAGTCTTTATGCCCTGTAATGCATGTAGCATGTTCCAAAGGTTCTGGCCATCTCAAAGAACTGACTGCTAATTGAAGGGATATCAGGCCTCAGACTAGCTGGCTTATTATCACAGCACAAAGGCTGGAAGTGAAAAGTAAGACCTTGAATATATTTTCAATTAGATTTCACTTTCCAAACTCAAAATTTATATTAATTGATACTTGAAAATTATTTTTGCTCTGTTAATATCTTGGTATGTATAGCCAAGACAAAGAAAAGATGTCTCACAGACAGCTCAGAGCATACAGAGCATTTATATTATTTTCAAAAAGTGATCTTTTGTCGGCATTTTGGCTTCTGAGGCCACATTTAGTTACAAAATAAATTGTCTTCCTTTCAAAAATGTTGAGTGCTCTTGAATCCTATGCAGTCATGTTCCCGCATATTAAAAATGCTAGGCTGGAAGAATTTCTAAGCACTGTTTAGTAGACAAAAGCCTAAAGGTTTTGTTTACAGACTCTTTCACAAAAGAATAATCAAACTCTGTAGAGAGCCGCTACTCCACTTACTCGCTAGCCTTATTTTGACAGCCTTTGCTGTTCTGCACTACTTTGTAAAGGGTGGGTTCATGTGGAAGCCAAAAAAGTGAAATCATATTTACTGTCAAAAAAACGTGTGTTTTAATCTTTCATCTGCCACTAGCAAGCAATCAAAGATGGCAGTGGTAGCAGCCCTTGTAGTTAACCCAGTGCATGTTCATTAAACGGCAGGGGGTACCCAGAGTGTTTATTTCAGTAAAAACAATTAAGCATATATATATTTATTTTTCAGTGTTAATGATTCCCTGTTGACAGAGCTGAAAGGCGAGTGCTTCTTGAGTCTCCAAAAGTGATTATTAAAGAGAAATGACTGTCAGTCTTCTAATTTGGGTGAATGCCAAGTAGACCAAAGGTGACAAAAAGGGGGAAAAGAAAAGAAAGAATATTCAAGGCTCATTATCAACATGCTCTGTCTTTTTTGGGTTGTTTTTTTTTTTTACATTGTCACAAATGAGCTTCACAGCTTTCCCTTCATTATCAAACTACTGGCCATAATGCAGTCACATTTTCAATTGCACCATAATGTGGTTCCATATACGCCTGAGATGATTTCTGCTTCCTAATTTCTTTCTTAGAATCATTCATCATTGTCTTTATAAAATATCACCTCTCCTACTGCTGTTTGTCCAATGTCCCCCATCTGTGGAGGATTTTGCTTGCACTCAAGTGAGCCATTTTGGGGGAGGCAGGAGGGGAAGGGAATTTTTAGGCTCTCCAAAGCTGTAGAGAAAAAAAAAAAAAAACCCTGTCATGGTGCCAGGAAAACATATTCTCTGGAAACCATGGTTGTTAGGACCCCAGGCCATGAATTGGGTACACAAAAGCCAAGAAGAAAGAGGTCATGCTCTTAGTGTTGTTCTATAAAGCAAAAATATGGAATGAATAAATTCAGGGCCCTAAAAAGGTGTGGTGCTCCTAGCAGGTTGGCTCATCCTGTTATTGAGAGTTAGCAAATGTTCATGCTCAGTGTCTTTCATATTGCTGCAGACCAAGTTCTGCTGGCTCATCACGATTGTTATCTCTACTGGAAAGCAAGCAAACCTCTCATCTGTGTGAGATCTGATGTGACATTCTGTGTTTTAGTCAATTCCAGCTGGCTGCTCCAAAAAAGCAAGCAATGTTTCATAGGTACCACAGCTATTTCTTTCTTCAATCCCCTGAAGCAGTAGCTGTGGGGCTGTACTTACTGTGAGGTAAGGAATTGCAAATTCATATTCTATTATATGTAGATTTTTTTATCACCTCTTTCACCATCTTTGTAGTAATCCAGCTGCATTAGGTGATGTGACTAAATGACTCCTCCTTTTATCTGTTTTGACAGTCTCCCATTTTTGATACATCTCTGACTGCATTGTGTGTATATTTCTGGACTTCATAATCTGTTTTAGAGCCTAAATTACACACTCCGGCCATACAAACACTATTCCTCTCTGTCTTATTAATTTGTAACTTAAAGACAAGTTAATGAAAGTTTTCATGTGATCGTTTTAGGCTGAAATGGGAAGGCAACACAGAGTAAAAATCCTCTGCTAGCATAAATTCCAACTGCAGTCTGTTTATTTCAGTAGAATTATGGCTGAGGATCAACTTCCTGGTAGATCACATTCATTTAGCCTTTCAAGCAGTTGTGTTAGACGTATATCTTCCATGATCACCCTATCATGGAGTGACTATACTATAACCTTTATCAGAAGCCAAAATAGGCTCAGGAATTGACTCCATTGACTTCTGTCCAACAGAAAAGAGTGTAAATTTGAAGACAAATGGACTTAAGCAGTTATCCTGAGAAGGAACAAATCAAAAGTGAGCGTTTGTTTAGTTTGGTTACATGCAGTCATCAGGTAAAAACTAAAGGATTTAGGGTTAAAATAAGTTACTAAGCTCTTAATGGTAGATGAAAACTTTGGACTGACACGTAACATGGATTGTCTGTAAATTACAAAGGTGGTTTATTTAACTTGTACCGTATAAAGTGTATTTTATGATATAAAATTTTATAACTTCTACATTAAATTACTTCTTTGGTTCATAGAAATTATTCTAGTTGCCATTGCCACACACTCACTCTGTTGGTGGTAGTGTTGGCAAATTAGTTCAAGGGATATGTTTTGGTCATAGCAGTAAATGTGAGGTCCCATGGAAACAGAGAATACCCTCTCCTTCAAAATACACAGTTTCTTAAAATGGTTCTAAGCTGGGCATTTGTCTGTTATCTTGAGTCACCAAGAGCTCAAAAGGTTCAGTTTGACATTGTTTGCACCAGGACAGACCCACAGAGCTGTTACACAGCCATTCTGCACCAAGGATCATCACAGCAATAAGTTATTCTACCTCTGTGGCCTCCTGAAGAGCAAGGAGGCCCCTGCAAGGTTGCTGCAGCAATCTGTTGGAGCAGTGCAAACAGGTAAGCCGGGTGTCTGGGGATGTTTCTTCATCACCATTTCCTGGCGTTCCCCTCCTTACCTGGCATGCCTCCTCCTAAGCAAAAGCTGTGTTGCCATATGGTTTTGTTTTGCTGAAAGGAAATCCGTCAAACCTGCCCACCTTAAGATAACGATTTCCTGACTGCCAGTCATCATCTTGAGGCTGGCACCATGGAGATGTGGAAAGCCATCGCCCTGTTGGTGAAAACAGCCTCATTGTATGCAAATCCCCAGCCGAGTTGCAATTGAGCCGTAAAAAAGGTGAAGGTTGTTCTGTGACTTGGCTGAGAAAAGAACCTGCTACTGCCTGGAACATGTTAATAAGGGGTTTAGTGTCCTAATACAGTTATAATTCTTTCCAGTCTGGAAATTGGAATCTGAGCTTTTACAATGTATCAATTCCTTAAATGCTTGCATTGTAGAATAAATCTCCATACACCTACACATTGGGCCAAATCCCTATGCCACAATGACATTATTTCATAGTAAATCTATTTATGTTAGTAGTGACTTCAGAGTCTATCAGCTTTGTAATAGCTCTGAATTTTATAACCATTTTTAATTTTTTTTCTGATGTTTTTGCATCATCAGACAGTGAAAAGACAAGGGGGAACGGTTTTAAACTTAAAGGGGAGAGATTTCGATTGCATATCAGGAAAGAGTTCTTTACTCAGAGGGTGGTGAGTACTGGAAGAGTTTGCCAGTGGATGCCCCATCCCTGGAAGTGTTCAAGGCTGGGCTGGATGGCGGGGTTGAGAAACGTCGTGGGTGCAGTGGAAGATGTCCCTGCCAATGTCAGGGAGGCTGGAAGTACATCTTAAAGTTCTCTTCCAAACCAAACCATTCTGGTTCTACGACAAGGTCAGAAATGTATAGGTACAATAAAAATGGAATAGAACTGATTTAAATAAAATGTAAAGCCTATTTTATTAAACTTTGAAATATTCTGGCTACAATAGAAACAATGATACTTGCATTCAAAAAGCAAAACCAAACAGAACTGACCCTTGCTTTTCCTTTTAATTTTTGGGTTAACATTCTACATGCAGTGAAAAACCCCAGGAGTACTTACTTCAAAGTGTTACCTTGAAAAGCAGTAGTTACAGATTAACAGATTCTATCCCTTTGTATTTTATCGACTGTGCTGCTTTTTACTGTAGTTTACAATTGAATGAACTAAATTTAGTGAATAATGCACTAGTAAAAAAAAAAAATTAACAAAAAATGGCCTTCAGCTGAAGCTGGAATTCTTTGTACTAGTGAAACAAGATATGTTAAATGCTGTAGATGAGGTAGGCTTACTTTTTATTATTATTGTTGTTTACTTAGGGCTTGGAATAAAATTTAATATACTCTGAAGACAATGGGAAGTTTCCTCTTTTTGATTATGTTACTATTGGATGTTTGATTTCCAATTCAGTATATGAGACATTACTCATACATCATGATTCATCCTGTTGCTCAATGAATAAAAATTTGTCTTCTGTATTTTACATTTTCCTGAGCTGTCCTGCTTTGCTATCCGGAGCAGGTTCAGATGATACAGCTTTGGGCCAGTCTGCACTGTGGCAAAATAGTACCATATTTTGGCCATTCATATATTCTTCCCTGGGCCCCTGCTATAGGCTGCTGTCACTGAACACAGTGAAGTTTCTGTCTGGTCTGATCTGCCTATTCCTACCTTCTCTTGAATCCTCTGTTTTTAAACAAGAGAGGCTGCCTGGCAATCCACCTGTGAGCGAGCACTACAATGCCTCTGCAGGGAAACAGTGCTCTTCTGGGACCCTTATTCCTTCTGCTCACGAGGGGTGGATTGTTTTCGTAGGGAAGCACTCTTCAGTTAGTCCAAGTTTCCCTAAGAATTTGTTCACAAGTTGTCAGAACTATGTGCAGCTCAAAACACTAATAAAAGGAGTCTCTGATACCAAAAAAAAGGGCAATTTTGAATTTTTGCTGTTTTTTGCAACACCCTCAAAGAGTCACAATAAACTTTCAGAACAATAGTTTAATCTGAATGTAAAATTTTGTCTTCTAGCTCTATTCTTCATCTTTTATGGAAAGTAATGTTTTCTCACATTGCACAGACCCTGCAAGTAGGATTGATTTTAGTATTAGAATCATAGAATGGATTGGGTTGGAAGGGACTTAAAGATCCTCCAGTTCCAGTGCCCCTGCTGTGGGTAGGGACACCTTCCACCAGATCAGGTTGCTCAAAGCCCCATCCAACCTGGCCTTCAGATTGTTAATGAGATAATTTCTTAGCTCTCAGCTGAGCCAGGACATTTGTTTTATTAGAGCTATCTCCAGAAGGGGCTTTTCTTGTCTAAGACAAAATTTTGCCCTAGTCCTTAAAGCACCTTGGTTGTTCTATTTCTTAGACAGTTTGATTTACTGAGTCTCAAGCTTTTCTACATTTTTTCCCTCTTCCCTTATTTAAGCCTTTATTCTTTTATATTGTATTAGTAAAAGCACAGAGCCAAACCTGACCTGAAGATTAAACAAACTTCCAAATGTGTTGAGTCTGACTGTGGAAAGTCTCCTATGCAGGGCTATACTGCAGCAAGGAAATTCTTCAAAGTGTGCTCAGTTTTCACTTTCCTCCAGTGCTGAGTGTTAAACATTTCTTTTTTTCCTTTTATATTTTTTCCTTTCACTGTGCTGTGTCATTAGTGCTGGCTCTGTTTGATCCATAAGCAGAGCAAATTTCCTGCTTCTGCCTACAATGCACTTGAGAACCTTTTCACTAGAGCCAGTAAGAATGCTCTTGCAGTAAGGAGGAGAAAGAGAAGCCAGAATAAGAATGCGATTTGTTTCTTCTCAGCACCTTGATATATAAAATGCAGCAAGCCAAAGCTGTACACATGCCAAAGCTGTACACATACCAAGAGGAATCTGTCACGGCACATTCCTCTCACTGTGTGTCCCCAGAGGTCACAGCTCAGAGCTGAGAGCTGTGCAGAACCAAATGCTAAAATTCTGCTGCTGCCCTGTATGAGTTGGTCTCACAAGCTGGTTCCTCTGAAGCTGGTCCATCTGTGGTGGTGATGTAAAGGATAGTTTGTATTTTCTCTCTATTGAGACCTGTTGTTGATTTCTGCAAAAAAAGAGAGTACGTTGGCATTGCAGATGTGTTCTTTGATTTCAGGATGTAAATCTGTTCTTCAGCATTTTGGGGGCTCCTATGAAGTGTGTCTATGATATCTGAACATTCAAAGATTGTAGCTGACTTCTATTGCATGGTGTTCCCTCAGCACAGTTTCATGATTCCTCTGTGTTTGCAGACAGTGTAAGTCATCTTCTAGTTTGAACTACTACATTGTGGATGGGAGGTGTAGGTCTACCTCCTTTCACTTCAGGTGTCTACACTTGAGCTAGTCATCGTGGCCTTCCTTTAAAGTCGATTTAAAAATATAGGCAGGTCTAGGCTGATGTTGATATCTACAGTAGGATGAGATGAGTCACACTGTAGAAATGATAATATTTCTCACTAACCATAGAGGAAATCTGTGCAGCAGCTCAGTCATGAATACATGCACTTGGTCACATAAACCTCACCTGCCATGTCCTGCTCTATACTTCATAATGTTCTCAAAGAAACAATTTATAGTTGAACAAAAGATTTTTGGTTTTGAGGACCCATGACATCAGGAAGCAAGGAGTTTAAGGCCTGGCAGTTCTGCTTCTGCCACCAAAACATAGTCTGGCCTGTCTAAACTTACCTCTGTAGCACTGCACTGGGCAGCACCAGCATCCCTTTCATTGCAGGACATGCACAGAAATAATGCACCATTTCATGTGTTAAGATTTTATTTTCACTTGTTAGCATTTCTGCAAAAACACTAGTAGAACTTTATTTCAGTTAAATTTGCTTGGAAAGTTTCACCTAACACAACTTTTCCTTTCCCAAGAATAAAATAGGAAGAAATCTATTTTTTTTTTATATAGAATGTTTTGACCTCAGTTTCATTGAAAACTGTTGCACTCCTATGTTGTGAAGTGACTTTAAAACGTTTCATGGAAATAGGTGCCTGTGACATCTCTGATTTTTCCAATAAAAATGCTGAGCTAGCTTGGCTCCATGAAAATTCCTAAACCTTCACTGTAGAATATGTGTGTTACAGAGGAGTGTAGCATAAACACCTTCCCAGAAACTAATTTTTTTTAGCTGTCAACAGCTAATACCACTACTGTGATGCCTAAAGTTGAAACTAAGAGTAAGAGTTGTCTGTTGTGCTTATCAGACCTCTCTGCTTCCGGTAAATGACTCAGTAGAGGGAGGTGGTGACTTGATTAAATGCAGAGGGTGAGAAACACGGAGTTAAGAACAAAGAAAAAGAATGATGAGGGGCAATAAGAAAAAAACTCTGAAGTGGCTTCCGGAACAGAAATAGGCAGATAAAAAGATGAGAGTTAATAGAAGGGTTTGGTTGTTGGATACACAAACCAGATCAAACTGGGGCGGGGGGGAAAGTAAAAAATGAAAGGCAGGACTATGTAGTAGGCTAAGGCAAGAGGCAGAAAAGAAAGCAGGAGTGGCAGGTCCTAAGGAGAAGAGACAAGGAAGCATCTCAGATTTCTAGAGCCACAGAACCTCAGCATGTGCTGGCCACCAAGTATTTAGGCACAACCCTAACATTCTTCTAAGGGATGATTCAGGTTCTTAATAAGATCTCATCAATTAATACCATTTACTTAGACTTGGTTATCTTAGGCTAACATTGCAATCTCAAGTTATTTGTGAATAAGTAGTTCACATATAAATCTCTCAGATTTCATTTTCCTGGAGTGTTATTTGATGCAGGAGGATGCAGCCACCAAAACTCTCATCAGCACACAGAACAAGAGCAAACAGGTTTTGTGTGCATGTAAAAGCAGAGAAGTGAGACAAATTCACATATATTAGATGGAAAAGAGGTATAGAAACCTGCGAATGGAAACTGAGATTACACTGAAAGTGTGAAACCATAGGTTATTTTATATATTAAGAAATGGAGAAGCTACAAAAGTTTTATCTTTCATTCTCTTTGTAAAGTTCCAGTGCTGCCCTTCACAAGTCTCACTTGAATATTTTATTCAAGTGCAAGTAAATTCAGCTTTACTTCACCAGACTATAATGTCTTTGAAAACTGTCTCAATCTTTCCATATGAAGAGTACATCACCAACAGAGCCAAACTCTTAATAATATATTGCGTGACTCCAGACAAAGCACCTATCTTTGATAAAAAAAAAAAGTATAATGACACTCACTAGCTGAGCTCTACTCAAAAATAGAAAATAGCATTTCCTTTCTTCTTGCACAGTTTCATGTGATCCTGAATGTTTTCTTGTTTCAATATAGCTTCTTCCCTCTGTTTACTGGAATAAAATCTGAAAAAAAAAAAAGGCAACCTGCCTTTTACCTTTCTCCAGCATTCAAACAAAAAGACTACAAAGCTCTCCCTTCTCAGATGAAAGCTTATCCTATATTTCCATTTCCTTTTCCCACCATAAAAGATATCCCTCTTGCCTTCTTCCTTTACACACCTTGCAGCTGAACTGTAAACGAGCTCCAGATGCATCAGTTCAGTAACCTGTTTTTTCCCAATCTAAAGGCTTGCTAGGAAAAATGGATTATGTTTCCTAACTGAACATCACTTTAGTATTGTCTGGAGAGTTCACTATTACTAGAACAGCTGCTACAGAACTGCTCTGATTTTACAGAAAGCTCCTTGTAGGAAAACAGTGTATCCATGTCTTGCACTCCATGGTCATGAGTGCAGCCTGCAGACTCTCCAAAGGGGCTTGAACTGTGCAGGGTATATTCTGCAGAAGGGCAGAATACATGACATATCTGGAATCTTGGCAAGGTCTAAAGAAACTGTTTAGAGTCTGGATACAGATTGGTCTTTCCTAATTTAAGAGTAGTCACATGATTGCATGCCCTAGTTAGTAGGGTTGATGTTGAGCAGTCCACGGTAGTATCTCAGTAGTGTTTTGAAATGTGTTGCTAGAGAGATGCCAGGAGTATAATTTAGTAGGTCATTTTTCCACTTAAGTTATTATCCATCTTCAGTTCAGTTCTTGTGTGGGTTGACATGCAGGGACTGTTAAGTGTGTCCAGATTTTGGAGTTAAGGATATCAGGCCTTAAAAATTAGTGCCTTTCCTCTTGAAACTGCCCAGTGTGGAAATGACCCCAGCAGCACTTAAGGTCATGGCAGAACTAAAGATCAGGCTGGGGTGGGATGTGGTCTTCGGTGCCCCATGGAGGGGCAGGGTGCCTCGGGGTGCTCACCAGTGAAGCTGAGACATGGCCTCTGTAAGTGGAGCTGGGGCTCAGGGATGTCACCTCTTGACCACCCAGCCAGCCAGGGCCACCAGCTGACATGTCTGTGATGACACTAGGGTGTCCGGGCCACCTGGAAGTCCCAGAGCCTGCAGTGCTGGCCCATGGAAAGTGCCCAGGAAGCTGAACACAGGAAGAGCTTTATACTCTGCCATCTGCAAGGGAAACACCTTTAAGAGAGTATCGGAAAGGAGGGTTGGAGAGGGGGAAAAAGATTTTTATTTCAAAAATGTTTGGTATTGGTTTTCCTTTGTTCACTCTTCCTTCTCAACTGTTTGAGCTTTCTACTTTTTAAGGGGAATTTATTGCACAAACATGCATTTTAGTCATGATCTTTCTCCGGTTGCCAGTGTGGAGGAGATAAATATCACAAGTTGCCGATGTTATTCATGGGACAACTCTGAAGTAAAATTTCACATCAGTCATGGCTATTTGTAAATGGGATCAATGCATGTTCAGTAGGAAAAATGAAAGCATGCCCACTTTGGTCTGAATGAGTCCACCTTCAGGAGTAAAACATTTGTCAGGTAAAGGAGTAGTATGCAAATCAACAGAACTTTTAAAATAAGTTTAAAGGGGCTGAGGAGGTTGATGTAGGAAGCCTCTGTCCATCAGTAGGACTTAGAGGTGACCTTTTAGCAGATGAGGAAAACCAATGTATAGCCAGATAGACATGTATTTGTGCTTTGAACTCTTACAGCTTCACCTGCTTTCCTTGCAAGTTTTCCCTATATCTTAATAATCACAGAGGTGACAAAAGCTCTGCTTAATACCACCTTTGACTGATATATATTAAGGGAAATATATTCAGTCACAGTTCTCCTCTGGTCTACTGCATGTCTCTATTTATTACTGTACTGTTTCCAAGCTAAGTCTTATAAACTATATTTGATTTTTTTTAAAATAACCTATGAATCTTGAGATTAAATCAGAAGCTTTTGAAGCTTTGCAGTATATAACTGGAGCTGATCTCTTGTTCTTTATTCTTCAACCTGCAGGTCAAGCAATTATTACTTTCTGTCTCTTACTCTAATTTTGTGCCAGTCTATTTTAGCTTGCCAACTGTCATGTTGGTGGATTGAGCTTTTCCATAGTTCTACATAATACATTTCCAGCTCAAAGAGGAAAGCATTTTTAAATTAAAATGCATTCTTTTCCAAGAAAACTGTTAATATAAAATCAGTATTTAATAAAGCTGTAGTCCTGTCTGATGCTGGTTTCTACTAGTCCAGCTAGACCTAAAATTAAAGACAATTTTCTGTTGGCTTTAAATCAGAGATCCAGAAATTAAATCTATTTTCTCCATAAACATGTTCCTGAAGTTTTTTTAAAGAGCAGAATAAATAATTATCTTTTCATTATTATATTGTGTGATGTCTGCAAACATGGTCACTTGCATGAAGATGGGTGATTTAATATGTCTGGCAGTCAAAGAAATAGATTCCCATGCTTAAGCTGCCTGGACTTTAAATAGGGGAAGGACTGGATTATCAGGAGTAAATTATGTTTATTGGTTTGTAGTCTGCTTTTGTTGCCTGATTTTTGGACAACATCTGGGTAAGAAAGTGTTGAGAAGTAACTGGAAAATGTTGAATAACCTGCTCTTTTTATGTTATGGCTCCCACCTTTTACAGAGCAGGTGCTTTGTTGTGCTGGGTAGATGCTGTGGACTGAAACAGAGTAGGGGGCTGTGTCTCTGTGTCAAGTGCCTGACAGGCACCAACCTTTCTGTTTTGCACCTTCCATCCTTCTTTTGTGTGTGGGTGTGTGGGCACGTGCATCTGTCCTCACCTACATATATATATATATATATATGTACATAAAACATATGTAGACATAGCCCCAATGTGTGTAGAGCTCTGAAAGCAGCATTTCAAATGGCCAGAATAGAAGACAGAGATGTTTTGCTTAGAAAACCAGTATTATTTAGAAAAGTAGCCTCACAGCACGAGAGCCTCTGCTATGCAAAATAGAGAGGAAAGATTAGCAAAAACTAATGGGCTACTGGTGACAAAATAAAGATGATCTAATCACTAGGTGGGAATAGAAGGCAACATGGCATTACTTTTCAGCTTGCTCTCAGTTATACTGATCTGTAAATTACACGGTGCCTGAAGCTATGCCAGGACTCTGTAAACAATTTCTGTGAAGAGCATACAAAACATAAAGACATTGCATAGCCAATAGGATTTGCACTGAAGGAATGGTGAAGTAAAAATAATAACAGCAAGGCTCAAGCATGGCTCAAGATTTTTTGCTTGAAGCAAAATCTTTTCAGGATAGTGCATGAAATAAAACACTGAAGAGACAAACGCCTGTAAAGGAGGAAGCAGGGTAAGAGTAAGGGAGGAACACAAGTGTCCCCAACGTAGAAATGGAGATAATGAGTAGACAGACAACGGGAATTACATGAAAACCCATTCAACAATTTGTGGTGAAATCCAAACTGACAAAGAAGAAGACAAAGACAGAGTGGTGCTGGGATGGGCCACGGGGCAGAGGACCTTTTTCACAGCGTGGCTCTGTTGTTTCCCACATGAGTTACTACACTGAATTAAAGCACTCCCTGGCTTCAGCTAGACAATTTGACTAAGCCAATTCACGAAGCTTCACTTATTTTTAAGGTAAAGGAGAACATGGTGGCTATGGAGTACAAAGTATATCATAGAGAACTGAACAAAAGGCAGGAATTAAGTTGCTAAAATTAGGAGATAAGTGAGAAAGAATTTTAACTGGTGAAATAGGCAGTGTATGGTCTAAATGGAAGTATAGGGGAGAAGGTTTAATAAAGAAGTAATGAGTTCACTGGTGAGGTTTTTATGTGTACTGTAATGCATTCAGTGGGACAAAGAAAATAGGATAAATAAAAATACATGAATCCAGAAAGAATCTGAACATCACATCACAACTGATCAGATTTGATCAAACAGTACTGAAGACACAAAACTTAGCTGTTAAACATAAGGGCTGACACTTCCAAACACATATAAGTAGATGGAAAGGGGGAGAGAGAAATAAACTTGCCTTGTAAAGGGAATTCTTTGAATCTCCATGGTACAAGCTGTATATTGCTCAGACTATTTTAAAATATATTAGCCAGATGCATATGGAATTTCACACTCTTTACATTATCCCTGCTAAATAAAAGGATAAGAAGGCAGACAGATCTCCCTAACAAAAGACTTTCCATCCTAATGAGGCCACTGTATTTGCCCAGAGCTAGTTATCCTGTATTCACTAGCCTGTTGGACACAAAGATGCTCATTAACAGGTACAGCCAAAGCACATGGTACTTGATCTACTCCCAGCCACCTGATTATCCCCCGTGGACAATTTCAGCCCAGGTGCAAATTAGAGCTTCCAAGAAACAGTAGAGTCCCAGAAGAGCAGGTGTGCTTTATGTGCTTAGAAGGGCAAAAAAAAAGCTGTTAAAACAGCACATCTGTGTTTCTGAAGTAGAAGACAATGAGGAAAGCCTTAATCTGTCTTTCAAAGGCAATCAGGATCAAGCCATGGTAAAAGATCTAAGCAACTCCAGATATTCATGTGCAGAAAGTAAACAGAGAAAAATTATATTTATCTGATCATTTGGAGGAAATTAAGCTCAAGGTACTGATGAGGTGCTTTTAGTTTTAGGCAAATTTTACTTCCACTTGAATTACTGAGAACATTTTATTGACTGAAAGGGGATTTAGAATATTAGAAATCAACAGTTAGATCATGAAGACATAAAAGTCAGAAGTACAACTTTTCAAACATAACATGAAATGTTAATCCTAGGAATAGAGGAGAAATTTCTCTGACTTGGGTTTCAAAACACTGTGGAGAACCAATTCCAAAGTTGTATTTATCCAAATACTTTATTTTCTATTTTTTCTGTAGTTTTTAGTCTCCTTTGAACTGAAGTAAAAGTCTTTTGCTAGAGCTTCCAGGACTGCTCTTAGCTCTTTGCATCTGTCAGATCTGCACTGTGCTTTCTAAAACCACGTTGCAAGTTTTTCTGGCCTTTTTTTGGCATGCAAGCTCTTTTCAGTACAAGTTCAACAGAAACATGATCTAGATGCTGTTTCCAGTACTGTAGTGCAAAACCATCTTCTCAAGTAAGAGCAAATCTTCTGTAAGAGAAGATAAAATTTGAATAAATTTAAGGCACATTTGAAAATATTGCAGTCTTGCATTTTGCCGTTGCACCACTTCTTGGGGGTAAACAAGGACAACCAGTCTCTACTTATTTATTTTACCTAATCTTCTCTGAGTACTGGATAACTGATAGCTACATATTATTATAAAGTCCTTGAAGAAAGGTGAACGCTGACTATTGTTAGAGGAAACAAGTAGCTGTTGTATTTAGTTTTGGCAGAAACACAAATGCATTTTTGATATCTTTTTGTTTCATCTAAATCCATTAAGAGAGCTTTTCCTTTTCTGCCTACATAAAGTGCAGTCTGCATTTTGTGTTATGATAACACAAATTCTACAGAAACTTTACAATTCATGTACTTTAGCATCGCTGCAAAATCCTACAGGAGCTGATGATTCTCTTGCTTTGTGGTCATGGGTGGCTAGGCAACTCAAAACAGAATGGCTCTTAAATCAAAAAATTAAACCTTCAATCAACATGAAACAAAGTCAGTGCCTTAAGATAAAATGTACCCAAACCTTTAACATTTTCCCTTTTTTTTTTAAAATTTTGTGATGCAGCAAGGGGCCACCACCTGGCAGAAGCAGGCTGCAGAAGTTACCATTTTCACTTCACATTCCAGGTGCACTGACTGCAGAAAGCTCCCTTTGTTCCTTCCTCAAATGTGAATAAACAGTAACAGCTTTTATAGCCCTGACACAGAGTGTGAGCCATAACAAGAGAAAACATGAAATACCAGTGTACTCTGAGGCAAAATGTTGTCTTGCAAGGAGATATCTATTTTAAAAATATGCATGTAATTTTAAAACTAAGCACAGAGTTTTAAACAAAAAAAAAAAAATCAAAATGCCTGTAAAGCTCAAACTCGCTAGATAAAAGAAAAGAAATTCACAGATTGGGAAAGAAGTAACACAAGATGAGATTGAAAAATAAAACAATCCACTTGTTGAAAATAAAATTGTACAGATACACTTCCTGCACCCTTTAGGATGTTTAGCTTCTCAATTCTTATAGTCATCGGCTCCTACCTCGTAGTCTAAACCAATTATCCACATTAAAAATGCAAGGCCAAATCCCATGCTCCTCCTGCTGGCTCTGCTCTCCTGGCTCTGGTGGCACCGGGCCAGTGACAACATTTGAAGATCCAGCTGAGAGGCAGAGTCCAAGTGCATCAGCTTGAGGTTGGCAGCCACACAGCTTCTCTTCCTTGCAGAGCCAGTGCCAAGGAACAGCACCTGGTTCTGAGAAGGAGGGTGGAAATCAGAGATGGGGAAGTAGCAGCCTCAGATTTCTTGTACTCTTTGTCCACCACCACAAGTTTTTGGGTGTATACTGTTGTTGGGAACACTGGATAATGCTAAGTATGTATGTGTGGTGTGCCAAGGTCTGTTCATCTCTTACCAAATAATTACCCCACACCTGCCAACCTGCTCTAAAGGAGAGACCAAATTATACAACACCTTTTGTCTGCTTTCCCCGATCGTTACGAAGTTTTAATAAATTGTATTATAATGTTGAATACTGTAAAAGCAAATATAAAAAAAAAGCATCACAAGCCAAAGACTTCACAACTGAGCTTTCCTTTCAGACAGTGCTACAGGTGTGCATATTCATTGAGAAAGGCAATAGATCTTCTGATGCAAAGTAGAATGGGAGTGTCACAGGCCTCTTTAAAAATAACTGAGGTCAGTAGGAATGTCAAATAGACCAAAGGTATTCATGTGGCTGACAGAACTAAGGACCAGCCAGGACTGTTGGTTCTCCTCCTTCATCAGGAACCACAAGCCCTGCAGGTTTTGCAGTCACAATCAGAGCTCAGGAATCTCAAGAGTTCCAGAAATGGTTCATCACAAACTTTGTCATGAACTCATACAAAACTAGAAGCTAGAAACATCATCCAGAACCATGGCATGTTTTTTGAGTATGGTTCTAATGAACAGGTTTTTTAGCACTAACTGACACCCACCCAGTCCTTCCTAAAGAGTTGAGAGTCTTATATGTATATGTATGTGTATATATATATATACTCCTCTCTCTATATGTATGTGTATGTATATATATGTAGGTATGTATGCCCAAGAATTCCTTTCTTATAAATTTCAGCTTTTTACAGTGGCACATGTATATTTCTGATTTCTCTTTCTGAGCCTCAAAATTTTTGCATTCTCCCCCTCCTTTCCTTTGCCTTCCCTTCCCATCCCTTGCCTTGCCTTGCTTTGCTTTGCCTTCCCTTTTAATTCCATATACTGCCCTGAATATCATTTTTCAGTTAAAGAATCAACTACAGCAGATTATATTTCATTATTGAGATTTTAAAAGAAACATTTACTGCTTTTTCATTTTTAGATTTTGCTTTTCATTTGAAGTGTAAGTGCTAGTAGATTTCTTCAATCTTGTTTTTATAAGAAGCCAAAAAACAAGGAGCAATGCAGAGCTCCTACACTGAGAGAAGGGAGGGTAAGAGAGAGGGAGAAATTATGAAAAAAGGAAAATTAGGAAAAGAGTGAATTTAGTCTCCAGAGCTTGAAACTGACGAATAGTTTGTTGCAATTTTAATTTCAGCCCAATCTGATTCAAATTATATGCTTTTTCATTACAGGACTGGTTTGCAATCAAGTGTTTATCTCTGTACCCCTATGTTTTGTATACATGCTGAAGATGAAGTTTTATTCCAATCTTAGCCATCATTGCATTAAGAGATGTGGGAAGGAAGGGTGAAGATGCTTACAGTCAGTGTGTTTTGATGATTCATTTTACACTGAAAAGCTGCCAGATATGCATCATTTCCACTCACTGAGAAATGCTGTTTCAGTCAACTGAAACGGTTTTTGATCTAGGGTGGGGGGTCTTCAACCTGCAAGCAAATGGAGACCAGATGGGAATAATCCTAATGTTGATGCCAAAGTCAAAAATGCTGCTGTTTTTAAAAAAAGCAGCACCAAAAGAAGAGAGGCTGCACACTTAGCATCTATTTACATCTGGAGTATAATGAAAGAGATAGCAAAGACCACAAAGTAGATGGGATGAAACAAGAAAAATAGACATGAACCTTCTATAAGCGATCAAAACCTAAGTCAAATGTGCTTCAGCACCTGAATGTCAGTACTGTCTTAAGTACAGTAATACTAAGTAGAGCTTTGCAAAGGTAGCTTGGGTAGCTGGGAAACTGCAGAGCCTTCTGTTTTGGAAGGAACACATGGGTTTTACATAACCTCATTCTTCCCCCTATATTAGAGAGAAAGATTAGATAGCTGTCAGAGATCTGATTACAAAGAATTTCTGAGGTATTTTTATCGCACTACTATTCAAAGAGGTAGAATTGCTAGTGGTTTTATAATGGAAACATTTTATATTTACAGGCTTTAATTCAATTGCTTAATTGCTGAATCAGAATGCAAAGGACTAGCATTTGAGCCAAGAGTCATTTTTCCCAAAGAAAATATTTATTAAAAGTAAACTTCAGCTATATCATGCAAGCTCTAAATTGAAGCAGAGGTGGTAGGAAGAAATCTCAACTATTTTCTACCTCTTCAGGAATGTCCATTAATACAGACTTCAAGTTCCTTAGGGAAAACATACTTTCTCTTCATGATTAAGAAAGGGTCAAGGAAAAGACTTAGGATGTTGCCCAAGGTACATATATGCTTAGTAAAATTCAGAAAGAAATCGAAATGGCTGCTTTGCATAGCTTCTTTTGACATGGTGCCTTGCCTATAAAAAAAAATACCCAAATACACAGGTAATTTCAGCATGTGATTGCACTAATATTCTGATGATCATCAGCTAACAAAAACCCTCATACAAATCAGATTCTCAATGCCAGATAATAATTTCTAAGGCACAAATATAATTGTCTAAAAAAAATCTCCTCTGTTCAGATTCCTAGTTTGACAGCTTACATCTGCCTCTACATATTAGAGATAACAGAAGGAAAAAATAGATGTATGGAAATCAGACACGTTGTAGAGTTAAAGCTATCATATTTCACAGGGCTACCTTGCTAGATGATCCTTTCTTGGCTCACATCTTGTATGATACATATCCAGCCATAAAGGACTTGAGTTTGAATTCCTGGCATCCTCAGCTGGCATTGAGCTGAAGAATACAGGTGATTCCAAATAGGTCATTCGCTGCTTCTCTTCTTTGGAGAGCTTGATTTTCAAAGACTTATGGAAGGTTTATCATCAGTCATGGGGAGCAGAGGCAGTGTGTTCACTTATATTGAAGAAGTATTTAACACACCAATACAAAGTGTTCTGATAATATATAAAGGACTACCCTGCACATCTTTGCTATAATAGATTCTATGAAAGAACAAATTGACATTTGAAGAGCCTAGTGGGTCATCTAGCCCATCCATGCAAAATTAATAACTATGAGCCCTTGGATATCATCCTGAAAATAAGTTCAGGAACAATAAATAATTTATAGTCCATTTGTAGTCACAAGTCTTTCATTCTTACAGATACATTTGGAACTGGAGCAGAATTTAATAGTGCAAGAAGCACAATAAGAACAGTGGCAAAAATCTCCTCCTCAGTGTTATCTTTGGACACAATTGTCTGTACCTAGCTCTGCATAACTCAGCCAATTCTCTCACTTGCACATTCAGGCATGAAGTTGAAATTCTCCGTAGACCATTATAAGCTCTCACTCAAGCTGGTGTAAATCCAGACTAGCTCCTATGATGTCAGTGAATAAAGTTACTCTAGATTTACTGCTGTGTAACTGGGAGTGAGTACTGATCTCATCGACTTTATTTTTTCTGTAAATCACTATGCCAAATCCTTATGGCCTCACATAGGCAAGAGCCCCTGTTTGTCATCAGCACAAATTCTAAATGAGCAAACAGTGCTGGGTTGTCCTCTAATCTCTTCTTGGTTTCATAGCTTAGCCATGCACTCCTGACAACTCCCTGTGTTGGCTGGTTACTCCTTTTGGAGACTGTGGCAACAACAGCTGAGGATATAAACATTATTAAAGTAATTTTCTTGCTGTGTTTCCACCAAAACAACAGGGGTGCTTGATAAATCAGTGCCTGCTATGTCATCATTCCACACCTCCCCTAAAGAGCTGAGAAATTCTCTGTTTGGTATCAGATCTGTCCCCACCTCAAGAGAAAAATCACCCTTCTTTAGCAACTTAAAACTCAATTTTTCCAACAGAGCTTATCTGCAGCAAGCTGACAGACTGCTGAGCTCCAGCAAGCAACCTGGCCCCTGGCATCAGTAACATGTCCCATAGCTGCATCCCTCTAAAGCCTTTTTCTCTGGGAAGCAAGTTCTAAATTGCAGTACATCTGAAATGAAATAATAGAGTCTTTGGGCTTATACTCCAAAGTGCTATTACAAGTGTAGGTACTGCAAAATACTTGTTTGATATACTGAAATAATTCTTTTCATGGGAGTTTATGTTGATTTCTTCCACTTCATTGCAATATACAGAAGGATCTCTTTCCATTAGTTTTATAACAATAGCTTTATTACTCCATGTTTTTATTAGCTGTAAAATTGTCATAAAATTAAAGATGTTTACAGTTTCAACTTTCAGAAAATGGAAACGAAATCTTGAAATTAACACAAAGAAATGTTACGAAATCTAGCTAGTTACTGTTTGTAAAACATGTAGGTTTGCAATAAGAAAGCAACACAGGAAAGCAGTGAATCATGAAGGTGAAGCATAGCTAGATATAATGCATGCAGCATTATAATTATCTGAAAAACAGTCAAACCAAGAACACTAAAAATTTGCCACAATAGTTTGTCTTTCAGAAGCACTGAAACCAGAACTTAACTTAAAAAAAGAAAAATAAATCTTCCTAAAGATGGGCCTGCCACTCTGGTCAAATTCTCACAGCATGCTTAAATTAATCTACTGGCCATAACCCAAACCACTGTGACTGGAGATTTACGGAAAAATGGCATAGTTGTTCTTTTTCCTTGCCTAAATTGTGATAATTTGGTGTTGAAAAAATGTCTCTTACTGTGTCTTGAAGTCCATTGCTATAATGATTGATGATTGCAAAACTGTTGATTGCAACATCTTGAATGTTTTATATTTCATTTTAAATGTCTCTGATCTAAAGGGCAAAAGAAAGTTTTCTATGATCTCACGCACTCATGCCTTAGATCTGTGACAAGATGGCCCCAGACTGTGACACAAGCGAGCTTGCACAGCGCTGGGCAGGACAGCCTGGAGAGGCAATCCCATGTGTCAGGGAGCATCCGGGCTATCGGAAGCACAAGGCCTTTATCAATGGCACCGTCACCAGAACATCTGGGGCTGTGCTGTTTCTGTGCTAACATCTGTGATTGTATTAGGATCAAATGGTGCTCATAGGGTTGCACACAGGGGTTGATTACAGCACAGCTGGGGCCACCCCTGTGCTTTTCCAGCTGTGCCTGGGGGTGTAGATCCCAATTCTGAGGGAGAAAAGCAGCCACAGTCAGAGCTGCCTGCAAAGACCCCAAAGCATCGCGGTTTGTCACAAGGACAAATGCACCCTCTGGAATCCCTCTGATGCTGATTAAGCATTGCTTAATCAAAAAGAAACTATTCCTAAGTTTAAAGAAACTTTTGCCATTTTTCTTTGCTCTTGAAGCTTCAGATGGAGATGATTTTGTTCAACTATCTTCATCAATTATGCAGTGAGACAGAGGGAAAATAATATTAGAAGGGACTTGCTGAATTATTTCTTTGTCTTCCTACTCAGGAAAACCCTTTCCCACACACTAATAGAGGATTGCTCTGCTAGTTTAGATTGTTTTGCAAGGTCAGGCCTAGGCTGGTGTTAACAGCAGATGACACCAGCTATCCCAAAAATCCCTTGTGTTTCCTTTACAAACTCCTCATTTTCTGGAAGAAGATTTAAGATTTGCAATTTAACTAGAATGTTACTTTTCCTATCTAAGTGACTTATGTGAAGTCAGAGATGCTGCGTTTACAACTGTTGCTTCAAAACAATTGAATTTTGCAAAGCAGAGATAAAGAAGCTGATGCTTGTCTGAAAGTTCTGCATGTTTTTTATTATTTTACTTATGAATCTGATAAGTTTTTATAAACTCTGGGTGACAGAAAAGACAGAGCTGGCTTTTTAGTACCAACACTGAAAGAATACACTGCAGGATTATGGTCTAAATTTATTTCTTGACATCCATTTTATTTAGGGAATGATATATATCTAGCCCACTCAGCACCTGCTGTCTTCAGACACACCAGCCATTTATGTCACTTATTTAGGGTTCCCCCTTAGGCTCTGGAGAGCAGTTCTTCCATTTCAGAATCCCCTTCTGCCATCATTCAGTTTTTATAAGATTCTCACCTCAAAGTCCTACCACAGCCAATTGTGCTGGACAGGTCAAGAAATAAGGAACAGGCTGCTTTCTGTGCTGGTGAGGTACCCCAGGGAGCTCTAGCCCTGCAATTCAGGCTCTGGAAATGCATTATTCCTTTCATTTCATCACATTGCTGTTTGTTTGATGAAGTGTTCAAAATTCAGTGGCACCATCACACCAGCAGGCTTTACTATATTATAATCTTTGTGAAGGTCTTCATGAACTGGCACACAAAGCCTTTGGAAGTCAAGTTCAAACCAAAAAAAGGACCACATCCTTTTTCTTTATGGAATTTTAGGGGGAAAGTCTTCAAATTTTAAATAGAAAAGCACTTTCCCAAAAATGTTTTCATTAACAAAGCAGTAGCCATTCCTAGGAACTACAGCAATTTAACAAGTACAGCTTTTTGCAAAGGACTTGGTCCATTAAGAGCCGCAGGAGCTGAGAATGTTTCCTGCTCCTCTGCCATGATGCTGCCAGCTCCCAGCTCCCAACTCTACCCACTGTCTACAACCACACCACAGGTTGGGGTCATAAACTCTTCCTGTGGGCTTGTGCTGCAGACGTGCAGCTTCGGGGTGAGTGTGCCCGCTGGCCTCAGCTCCTGCTTCTGCTCTAGAGGGGCATTAGTGAGTGGTAAATGCCTGGGGTCAGGGGACAGCAGCAGCACGCACACACACTTCAGGGCACAGATTGCTGTCCTGAAATGTGGTAATAACACAAAGTAGCGCTGCTGTGACTACAGGTAACTTAAGAGCATAATTTTGGATTTTTCATGGAGTTGCAAATAGGGGTAATTGCTTTCAAAATGATTCCTAAAAGAGATATTTGTCTGAAAATGGTATCTTAATGACTATTACTCTACTTGCAGAAAAAATAGTGGCTGTGATCTGCATCAGAGAAGTGCTAAGGGCAGATCTGCATCAACTCCCTGTGACTGTTGTGCTCAGCAGGCATGTACAGCTGCTGATCCTCAACCAGTTCAGGGTTCTTCTAGCATATTTTTAGATGAGCAGGATGCATAATTTTAAAAATAAAACATTTGCCAGACCACACATCATTTCATTTTTGCAGCCCTTATTTTTAATAAACTATTACTTCTTCCACAACACTGTAATATTTTCCACAACACCACTTTTCCAAAGCATTGTCCAAGCCTCCTCTGGGCTCTGCAGCAGCCAGTACTGAAATTCTCACATGATTTATTTTCCCAGGCACCTTTAGTTCTCTTGTGGATATTAAAAGAGCGAGAGTTTTAAATACAACCATACATAAAAGAAAATATTTTTGACAATTACAGGAAAGTCCTATTTGTATTTCTTACACATGATTCATCATCTTTATGATGATATGAATTATGAAGACAACGTAATATATTCTGTGTTCCCTCACACAAGAATATGTCTGGTTTGCCTTTGATTTCCTACTGAATCCATTCTACAGTGGGTTTTCAAACAATGATGATACAAAAATCTGAATTTGATTGAGTTTCTGGGAAGATCTTCCCATCAAAGATTGACCACATTATGTGGCTCTTTTTCTTCTACTCTGTGGGTAGAAGGATATACAAAGCAAAAACAGAAATACAGATTCTAAAAGTATTATGTTGAGTCAGCTATTTGAACTGTAAACTTTAATTTTGTGTATTTTAAATCTGTATTTATAGGCCAGAAAACTTAGTTCTTGTTTTCAACAAAGCATTAAAAATAACTTTAATATTAAAAACTTTAAAGGAGTGTCAAGTTCACCTAAAAGTAAAATTTTTATATGTTTAATGTCCAGAATTAGACTTTTTTATTATTTTTTTCTTTAAATCTTAATTTCCAGAGTTTATAAAAATCTGTATGCACCATTCATTCCAGGTATGTACAAAATTTTTGAACACTGTGTAAAGAAGCTCCAAGTTTGGAGCTAAGTTTGGAGCTTTCCTCTAAGTTTGGAGGAAACTGTAAATGTTTTGTCACCAAAGTCTGGATTATTTTACTTGGGAATGTCATGTAAAGTCCAAATTATGCAAGACTAACTTCTACTTGTGGAGGTTCTGAGTAATAAAAAAGCACTTCAGTGACTGTACTTGGGTTTGGTGGCTGAGGATGTATACATTTTGAGTAATACTCATAGATGCATAAAAATGTTGGTCACAAGGAACCTCTGGATATTGAATCCTCCTCCCTGCCACTCAGAGCCAGCAGGTTGCTTCCTTACCCATGACTGTGTTTGATGAAGACAATACAGCACTTCCTCTTAGAAAAGACAAGAACATCTGAAGTTTTGGCTGGCGTGCTTCTCCCTGTCATGGGCTGAGATCAACTTCTCTGTGTGAGTTCAACACTGCACCACAAATGAGGACAGGAGATGGTTCCACCAGACTGGACTGGGGGAGTAGACTGACTGCAGTGCTCAGAGTCCATACATTTGTCAGTTTTATTTCAAATAAATATTTGTCCATTTTTAAGGCCAAAATATCATCCCGTAGAAAGATCAGACTCTCGGCACAGATTCTTACTGTAAGCTCATAGTCTGGGGCGAGACAGATATTTTAGAGAACACTCCAAGTTCTGAAGACTTAACTCCACTTTATTAAATAGTTTCAGTGGTTAATTCACCTCATTACACAAACTGTGCTTCTGATTTTTATTCTAAATTCTTCTGGCTTTTGCTCTTCAACACTGCATTTTGCTAAAAATATGTTTGCTGGAGCAATTCACCATAAGAATTTCACGTTTATGCCCTGATAATACCAGATAGCAAGATAGCATTTTATGCGCCTTATCTTATGGTCACAGTCCTATTTAAAGTAGAGATCTGTCTGATTGTGGTTTGTTAGATAAATGTCCCTCTATCAGAAATGTTATCACATAGAGCCTCTGCAATCACATAAGCACACACATGTGCATGTGCACACAGTCACAAACACAGAAGTATTTGGTTTCTTGGAATAATTTATAACTTTCAAGGACAGGTTTTTATCATTTTGCAATGTCAAAATTTCATATTTTATCATTCATAAAAATACAGACTCAAACCATAATAATGGAACAACCAGCAGTCACATAGGAGCGCTTTTTTAAAAAAAATTGTGTTACCTTTTCTGGGCAATGCACAATTATAGATCAGTTTTAATGGTGTTGACTCAAGTAATTTTCATTGTAGAAGTCAGGTTAATACCCAAATAATTTAAACTAGTATTTTACTAAAGGAAGAATCCACCAGCTTATCTAGTTCTTGCTAAAGGAGCTCAATGGAGATGTTAATTTCAAACCCAGGAATTTTAGGTCTATGTGTATCTTACACCTCCCACCAGAAGCAGTTATAATATGGACACAGGAGAGCTGGGTAACAAATGGGAATGTAATCCACATGCTGCATCACCAGCAAAGCTTATTCTCTTTGTCATTGCTGCTCAATCTACTTCCTTCAACAGTTTCTTGCTGTATCAAAAATTGTGTGGCCAGAAGGACCAGGGCAGTGATTGTCCCCCTGTACTCAGCACTGGTGAAGCCACAGCCTCAAGTCCTGTGTCCCTCATGACAAGTAAGACATTGAGGTGCTGGAGAGTGTCCAGAGGAAGACAATGGAGTCGGTGAAGGGTCTGAAACACAAGTCCTATGAGGAGCAGCTGAGGGAGGTGGGGCTGTTTAGCCTGCAGACAAGGAGGCCCAGGGGTGACCTTATGACTCTACAACCACCCAAAAGGAGGTTAGAGCAAGATGGGGGTCAGCCTCTTCTCCCAGACAATCAGTGACAGAATGAGAGGAAATGGCCACGTACTGCTCCAGGGGAGATTCAGGCTGGACATCAGGAGGAATTTCTTCACTGAAAGGCTGGTTAAACATTGGAACAGGTTGCCCAGGGTGGTTGTGGAGTCACCACCTCTGGAGATGTTTAAGAAAGGACTGAATGTGGCACAGAGTGCAGTGGCCTGGTGATTGGTCAAAGGTTGGATTCCATAACCTTGGAGGTCTTTTCTGGTCTTAACAATACTATGATTTTAGGATTCTATTCAATGATGTCTCCCAGACATGAATGAAATATCGCATTGGCTTCATACCTTTTATTTAGATGCATGCAGATGCTAAGGAATAAGTTGGATAGTGTAACATACATCTTAACAATACAAAAACAGGTATCTCCCTTGTTGGCTCGACATTTTGTAATGATTGCTCTGCTAAAAAGGAAGGTGGCCTCCTAGCTGGGTCGTACTTTATAAAAAAATCTTGAACACTTCTACAAAAGTTACAAAGGTCAATCCATCCTCAATATTTCTAAGGAGGTTTTTTTTTTTCCCAGGAATTTTAACCTAAGTTAAAGGTCTAACTCCTAGCTTTATTTTAACAGGAGGAAACAAAGGCTCCTAACAGTGTCGAAAATTTCATCTTCAGTAGTGAATACAGTGTTTATGAAGTTCTCTGTATTTCCTTAAAATGTAAAAGACAAACAGCTCTTATAGGATAGTAAGAAACTAGAGAACATAATCAGCCTGGCGTTCTGAAGCAAACAGTTGATGGATTGAGCTGAGGTGTGAAATATGCTCTAACACAAAGAAAGCCAAAAGATTTCCAAACAGTTCTTGTGGTTAGATATTCCTGTAAATGAGTGTTTTAGTTTGGGTGAGTAATGGATTTGTAATAAGATAATACTGTAGGCTTCATTATGTTTAGTTTTAGGCTTTTTTATGGCATAAAGGATGATGCTTTGATTCTTGAAATTGTGGGATCCTTTGCATTAGCTGCTTGGCATGATCATTAGCATAAAATCAACAAGTGGAAGACCAAGGCAGTTTAAATAATGCAGAGGTACTTCTTAGCTTGTTCTTAGCTAAGTTCATAGCTTAGTCTTTTTTGCATCTTCTCTTTTTTCAACCAGCACATGCAGATTTTCTTCCATAAATTAAAATCAAATCTGAAATTGTGGCTGGACATAAATTTCTCATAATTTCTTGAGATGCAAAACCATGATGGCAGAATGGGGCATCCAGTAGAAAGATGATACCAGGAGTTAATAATATTAATTACATTCTATTCTGATGTTTCAGTTCTCAAACTCCACTTCCCAGTGATTAGATTTTATTATGCCTTTATGGAAAGGTCAAAAAGCTCACAGCCTCAAATAGCTGTTCAGTGTTTAAATCTCTATCCATGGTAATCTTCTCTTCTAAATTTGTAACTAATGCCTTACATGTAATGGAACTTGCCTTGTAGTTTTTACTCCATTTTATTGTATTTTTATCTTTTTCCCAAAATTCCAATTTCCTTCTGAAATGTAACTTTTTCACTTGGACATAATGTTTTACACTCAGCGTTGCACGTATAGGTGCAGCCACTTCTCTGCCGTGGTGGTTCTTATCTCCAAGATGTTTGCAAACATCTGTGGGATGATTTGCTTTCTTGTCTTTGGAGCTCCTCTGAGCATTCACCTCGAGGCAATTACCACAGATTACTAAATATGCCTCTGTGTGACTGCTTGCCAAGACAGTCTCCCATCCTCAAAGGAGAACTTGCAATTTTCTTCCATGTGTATTATTTTCTATTTCGTTTTATTAAAATACATTGTGCTTGTCATGACAACCTTATTAAGCCATTCAGCTTGCACAGCACAGGCAACTTTTCTACCTTATTTACTACTCTGGTCAATTTCTTCTGTCATCTGCACACATGATTAGCACAGATGCAATGTCAGTGTCTAGAATGATCAGATGGAACCAATCTGTAGTGAGCAGACTAAAATAGGCTACCTTTTTTTTTGTATGTTCCTAATTATAACAACTGCATTTTTTATCTATGAGTGACCCAGGCTTCAGTCCTTTCCATACTAATTCCCTGTAGTGCAAGCTTTTTGCATAAATCATTATGTGGTTCTAAGTTAATATTGCAATTTCAGATAAAACCCAGCCTTCTGGGAAATGAACTTTTCTATAACTGTTGTGTAGGTGGGAACAAATGGGGATTGATATTGCCTTATCCAGCTTCCTCCTTCACTTCCTACTATAAAGGTCCAAAAGGAGTATCCTGGCTCAACAGTGGGTCAAGTGTTTGCCATATTCATTTCTTCATGCTGAAGAATGTGTCCTGTCTGTAGTCACCAACCTCAGAATTAATGAGTTCCTTAATTGTTCTGCTCTGGCAGCATTCAAAAACACATATATAGTTCCAGTCATTTACTAGAATTTAATTTTGCATCCTGATAAGATATTGCTTTAAAATGTGGCAAGAAGTATCAGATGTGCACATGTGTTGTATTATATTATTTCAGCAGTGAAAGCTGATAAATACTGCAGCTGCAGAGCCAGGCCTGAGCATGCTAGGTGTTAAAAAAAGTGAAAATAGAAGTCATAATCTTCGTCCAAAGGGATTTATATAGCCCCAAAACACAGGTATCTGTCCTTTTGTTCCACATATGCTTTCTAGTACTCTCAGCTATTCATAATATTTATCATTAGTAATCTTGCACTTTAATGCATCAGGGTCATTACATGTGAAACTATTCAACAAAATGCAAGACATCAGCTTCACTGAAGGCAAAGGATCTGGTCTTCTGTAGTGCAAAACGAGCTCTGGCCAATTCTGAAAGCCTCTGAGGTGCATTGTTTCCAGTGTCTACTCAGGACTTCCAGCATCTCTGAAGAAGTCCTTGAACCCTGCCAGGTGGGGCTCAATAAATAGCTAGCAGTCTATTAATTAAAGCACCCTGAGAGTGAGAAAGTCTTGGCACAACATGAACAAAAAAGAGCCAAATACTCACCTAAATTAAATAGCTATGTTCCCATCAAGTACAATTATGCCAATTTATACCATTTCAAGATTTATCTATAAATGCTCCTACAGCCATATAGATGCAGAGCTGTATCCACCCTGAGCAGTGTAGTCAGACACAGACATCCAAGGCAGTTTGACTGTAGCAGCAGAGAGCATCCCCCCTGCAGCAGCTGATGTCTCCGGCTCTGGGAGGGAATCTGCAGGACACCCCACTGTGGCAGCCAGGCACACACCTCTACTGCTTTCAGGTACATCATTGTGATTTCCAAGTTTTCAGGCAGACTTGGGAAACAGAGAAATAGAGTTTAAATGGCCACTTGTAATTTTTTTCCTACATAATGTTAAGTGAGCAGAGTTATGCTGTCAATTAAAACAGTCAGAAGGTCTGTCAACCTTACAGAAACCATTCAGCTAAAGTATCTGAGTGCTGCCTTCTTCTTGGCCCAGTACAGCCATAAATACTTAATATTCATGGTGTGAGAAAGATCTTAAGAAAAATATTTGGCTTGAAGTCTTGAACATCAGTAGCTTCTCCTGAGCTCCTTACTTCCTTAAATGCAGTCAAACCTCAGAGATTAATTGGGGAAAAAATGCAGTAGAACAGGTAGAGTTATCTTAAAGCAACATCAGAGCAGGGAAATTAGAGATTAATGCTAGCTGTTACCTTTGACTTGGAGAACAAATTAGGTGACCTGAGCTCCTAGACCATTTGTCAAAGGTAACTGTCAAGTGATCTTTTAAACTACACACCTGTCCTGTTAAATACACAAATCGTTCATGTTGTGGGTAATATGGTTCAGCAACATAGCTAACAAAGGGGCACTGGCATGTTAAAAATTGTGCTGCTCCTTGGCTCTTTTAATGTATTTTTACACTGGCTCCTCTGGCAGTAGAGGTGGTCTGGGTATGGACCTCAGCATCAGCAGAGTCTGCTCCAAGGGCTAATGAGGCTGGAGGAAAATCCAGGCTTTGGGCTGATGGTCTAGAAGCAAATGCAGCACAATGGCACATATAAGGTAATGTAAGGGCTTTGGTGGGTTGGGAAACTATGATCCATGAGTAGTCTGCCCTCCACTCACCTTATTGAACTGAGCTTCTCCTCCAGCGTGGGCTATAACAGCTCTGCTGCCTGTGGCTCTTTGCTAACCCCACACTGTTTGTGTTTAGTTAGCTGTGAAAAGGGACTAAGAGAATAGTTTCTCCAGTGCAAGGTGTTAATGTCAGTCTCCCACACACATCCACTTTGAGGCAGAACCAAATTTTCTTTTAAAGGCTCTTCAACTTAAAGGTGAACAATGTGAATCACTGTTTCACTCAGAGTAGGTGTAATTTCTTTTCACTTGACTTACATGACAGCAACAAACTCGGGTAGCACTAATATCTTCTTGCTCTTTTTCTATCCAAGTTTAAAAGTTTTATGAAGGCTTTGCTATAAGTTTGGAGCAAGAAGCTGATCTATAAAAGCATTTTGTTAGTTTCCCTTCAGCTGCTACAGCTAACAAAACCTGAATATAGATGGAGTTGTTCAAACAAAATATGTGTCTTTCACCAACACGTCTTGGTCTGGGGAGATAGTTTAAATCTACTGGAAAGAGAATTCTTGCTGTGGTACAAGAAAAAAACTCCCGCAGCAAGGTTTGTGATTCTAATTTCAAAGGCATGTCCCTTCAGGTGCAGACTAAGTTCTACTAGCCATTAAGGTTTAATGACAAAATTAATACACCCTAAAACTTTAATAAATTCTATATATGAATACATCTGTGTTCAAGGTTTATTAGATGCTGTCAGTATAAGCATTAATTTAAGTGCTGTTAAAAAATTAATGTTATTATGTTTCAATAGACAGTTAAAATGGGAAAAACACTCATATAGACAGACAAGGGTAAGAGTTGAAAAGGTCAAGATTTCAAGTACTCTATGTACCAATGCTCCATGTACTACAGGGGAGTGATAGCAACACACACTTGTTGAAAATCTGGCCTTATATTAAAATTACAGAATCCATTAAATGGGTACATCATTAGGTTGGACATCAGGAAGAACTCCTTTACTGAAAGGGTTGTTAAACATTTAAACAGACTGCCCAGAGAGGTGGCTGAATCACCCTCCCTTGAAGTGCTCCAGAAACAACTGGATGTGGGAGTTAGAGCTGTGGTTTAGTTGACATGGTGGAGATCAGTCAAAGGTTGGACTCGATCTTGGAGGTCCTTTCCAACCTAAATGATTCTGTGATTCTGTGATCATTAGACTCAAGAAGCAGTGGTGTACAGGGAGAGGCAAGTGACAGATCTTTTTTCTTCCCTCCACTTCCAATCTACCTTAGATTTCACCACTCCCAACAAGAATTATTTTGTTTTTCCTACAATGAAAGAGATTTTTTTTCTTCCCTTCCACCCACCCTGGTAAAATCTCAAGTAAACAAATCTTTCTTGGTTTTATCCTAAAATGCTTGGATGAAGTCACCTCTTGCTGTAAAGTTCAGTGCTAGCCTTGAGGTACAGGATAGTAAAAATTCTATTTGACACTATATTTTAGAGCAGGACAATAATGCATCCTGGTTCCCTTGCTTTAAAACAGACATATTTTTGGTAGTAGAGACACACCACAGTCTGTGTCCCTGCTGAATGCAAATCCCACAGTAAATGGACCTTTTGTTATGGCTTGTGAGAATGTATAGCATTTCCTAATTTGAGGAAGAAAGTAATAAAAACATGGATGAATGCCCATCCAATTCTATGTTTGTTTGAAAAATCTAGATAAGAGTGTTTTAAAAGATAAACCCTTAATTGGCATGTTTCTCAATAATTTAAGAGGAAGGTTAAATGCATGATAAAAGGTATAAGAGGATGGGATTTTCTTCCGGGTTTTTTACATTTAAGCTACCAGGAAAGCTAATTTTCTTATAATTTTGCTCGAGGAGCCATTGGAGACCTCACATGTTCACTTTGAACCTTTTCTGCCCTGAAGAAAGACAGAGAGATAAATTTTCTCCTGAGTATTTTTCAGTAATGAAGTTAAAAGTGAAAATCAAACAGTGCGAAACTCACCTTCCCTCTCATTACTGAGGATTTATTTGCATAGATTTTTCTGCTGCCATAATTTCCTCCTCTTCTTTGTCCAGAAGTCTGGAAACTCTGAGGAGTCACCTAGGAAAGAGTGGTAAGAGATGAATTGTCACTACGACACAAATGTACAGATCCAGAGGTAAATATGTCATCTGATATTTACACTTAAAGACAAGGAAAAAGAACATAAACCAAACTTTCACCTCCTCCTTTCATAATGCATTATTAGTAACAGTACCTTTTTTCTGTAGGGTTCTCACATATGCCCTTCATTATTCTGAAAGAATAGCACAAGATTAGCTTGATTTATCATTGACATTGTTCCCTGGCCTTAAAAACATGATGTCTTTTAATCCACCCCACTGCAAAAAAATGCTGAATGAATTTCTAAAAGGTGGGTGAAATAGTTGCCATAGCCTGAAGGCAGCAACAATGTAAATGCTAACAAGTTATTCTGGTTTTACATGTCTGTTCACCTTTATACAGATTCTACCACCTCTGCGTCTCATACTGCATGTGTTAATGCTTGGGAAGTTCTTTTGGGCCCTATAAAAAATCCCATAATACTCTTGAATGTAAACTGAAATAGTTTCCTCTAATTCTCTGATGCCTGTTTAATAAGCATATTCTTGCTCTGCACATTTATGGAGTGCCCAGCTTTGCCACCCATACACATTCTCCCATTTTATGACCTTTTTTTTTTTCTTAATTCAGCACAATAGCTTGGATTGTGACAATTGCTTATTCAGTTTTAGAGAAAGTAAAAACACAATATCCTTCTCTAAGACCAGCCCACATCTTGAATCCATATGTCTGAGTGTGTAAGAAAATTGGATCTGATGTCCCCACCATGAACAATTAAGCCAAAAAGGATGAAAATGGTGATAGGAGGAGCAATCCAGTGTATAACTGTATCCTTTAGAGTGGCTTAATCAATGCAAAATTCAGAGAAAAGATGCTCTTTTTCATTATGACCTAATGTACAGAACATTTCCCTCTTGTCCAATTCAAGTCAGAATACTCTTTCTTAGGGCTGACAAATTTACCATCCAGGCCATTTAGTTCACAACCTGTTGGAGTAAGAAACCTCCCAGAAGTAAGAAAAGCTTTCTGTGAGCTGCAGTACACTTTCACCAAAGCCTCTGGATCCCGACTGGTTCTCACTGAAGTAAAAGCCACAACATCTGCTGCTGTCAGCACCCAGAGGTTTCACCCAGAAGTGAGAAGCCCAGTACCAGCTGCTTGCCACAGCCAAACCCCTTTGTGCTCAACACCAGGGCACCCTGAGGGCTTCCCCTTTAGCCACCCAGCTCCAGGCAGGCTCTTGCTGTCCAGAACAGCTGTGGCAGTGCTACCAAAATATTTTCAATTTTTTTCCAGAGGCTAATCAAGTAACAAGCAGACTACAAATTCTTCTGGTATGGAGGGTTGCAGAGAACAGCAACGTCAGGGTCTTCCTGTTAGTCATGGTAGCTGCCTGCAAGCTACCAGGGGATCTGAGCTGTTGCAGCTTGCTCACAGGTGAGGAGAGGCTGGAAAAGGGACACTTAGAAGTTTAATCAAATTAAATATTCATCCAGGCAGCTGTGGCCATGCTGGACCCAAAAATCTCAACAGGAACCACTTGTTAATGATCTTACACTAGATTTTAGCATGGGAAGGGACAGATTGCAATTAGAAACATTGAACCCGTTCTTGATTTCTCTCCTGCAAAGCAAGACAGCAATTCTAGGGCTGGAGAGTGAGGAGCTGGCACTGGAAGAGGTGGCTGGTCCCAACCAAGGTTTCATAGGCTCAGGAATGAAAAATAACAAGGGAAAGAACAGGTTTCATGTTAACACAGCAACTGGAATTTGAGCCTGAATAATTTCAGGGGTTATTTTTCTTTCTATTTATACAAAATTTATAATGCAAATACACTGTGTTTTTGTATGCTGTGCCTTTCAGCTCTATTTATAATTTGACCATCATTTTCAATCCTGGCTGATTAATATTAGTCCATTAAAATCATGCTCAGGTTTCTAAATAAACATTCTCCTTTTTTATTGTTGTTGGAAGTGGTGAACTCTTGCCTTCCCCTATGGCATGTCTAGGATGGTTTTGCCTTTCAGCAGACTCTTAGGGCAAAGTAAAACACTTTCCCATCACATAAGATTCTCAGAAATTAGGTTCTTGAGGATATCCTGTTGGAATAGAGCTGCTGCTCTTGCCCTGTCTCAGTGCTCCAGCAGAGTCAGCCTGTGAACTTGGAATCATGGACTCCCACCAGTTTGGGTGGAAAGGGGACCATCTGTCCCAGCCCTTGTGCAGAATGGGGCCCAGTGCAAAGCTGGGACAATGCTTCCTCCTCCTCCTCATCAGGGCTTTGCGGGGAGCCATAGGGTCTCCCCCTCTCTGGGCTGAACCAGCTCTGTGCCCCCATCCTCTCCTTGAGCAGGGTGGGCTCCAGCCCCTGGGATGCACCTGTGGACCTGCTCCCATCCCATCCCCTCTCTCCTGTCCATCTGTCTTCCGCTGCAGGGGCTTCCTCCAGCCCTGGGACAGCAGCTGCCTGCTGGCACATTGACCATCACTCTATTCCTATCCACTTCATCCCATAGCAGCTCAATTTCCTTGCCTGTTCCACATACAGGGAGATCAGAAGTGTCACTAAAATCCAAATAATCTTTTCTGAGGACTAAAAGATCCCATCCACGTAAGTGAGCTGAGTCTGTGCTTCTATAAATTGCTCCCAAATGTTTGCTCATGCCATCCGCTTCCACAGTGACTGCCTACGGGCTCACAGCACACATGCCCTGCTTTCATCAGAGTGATTCACCATCAAAATGTCCTGACCAAGACCATGTTCTAACAATGATCAGAAAAACATTGTTGTATGCATTTGTCACTTTCTCTGTAAGATAATACCCTCACCTTAGTTCAGCTGGATCAGAAGGATGAATGAATTATTAATCTGGGCAGTGTTCAGATCTGGGGGAGGGGAGAAGCACCAACATTTATGAATTATCTTATGAATACAATATAAATTATTCAGCAGCTATACATTCTTCTCACAAAGGAAATCAAATATTCTTTGGCTGTAGTAGGCTTGCAGACTCCTAAACAGAGAAGGAAAGGTAAATCTTAAAACATAAATGCAAACAAAAAATGTAAGTAACAGTGATTTTAAAGACCTTATTGGCTAAGTTTGCCCATATCACATTTACCTGTGACTTTCTCCACCATTTTAGGGGGAAAAAAAGTACTTCTTTTCTTAAGATAAAGACTTGTGAAGCTCTAGTTTTAGTTGGGTAAGTTAATTTCATTTTATTTATTTATTGTCTTTTGTGTGTGCGTGTTGTAATGAAATCTCATACATTCTGTAATATGCCAACTTTCATCAATTAGAACAAAAAAACATTTAGATTAAAATTGCATTCCTGCCTGTGGTAATTGTACTATGAGTTTAACAAAGCCAGAACTCAGCCCTAAAATTTCAGAAATTGGGGGAATGACTACACACAGAATTTTGAACCCACTGGGCTTATTGTTTTCCTTTTTGAGCTCACACTCTTTCACAGCTGTAAAGGCTTGTGGTTTAAAACAGAAAGGCAGCTTGCGTGAGTTAGGCAAGTGAGGGCTGGACTCACAGAAATTTAAATTTCTGATCCTTTGCATGTTGGTTTTTTCTTTCTTTATAAACCCTAGGGGAAAAAAAAAGTCCCCAAACATTTCTTTCTACTTTATTTGTTGCTACACTAGCTCCCACTCGTTGGTGTACTTCTGCAAAGAAATTGTTCTGCCAAATGCAAGTAAAGTGTACTGAAAGTACTTAACTGATCTGTTGATGGATCAGTAAATACTCTCTTTAAAGGGGTACTAATTGTAGAGATAATTATAAGCATTTTAAGGAACTTTTTTTTATTGACAGCATCGCTCAATATTAGCAACCCATTTAATGAGCAATGCAATTACGCAAAGGAAATGCTTACATTCACTGCAAAATAAAAAAGTGCAAAATTCAGTTTAGAGGGTGGAAAAGCAAATTAGGTATCACCTACAAGATGCACTTTTCTCTCTCATTCATTCTTTCATACTCTGGGACCATCTCCAGGCAAAACATCAAGCCTGAAACCTGTCCACAGCTTCATAATAAAGATCTGAAATTTGCTTTGCATATTCTTCTGCAGAAAGAAAACAAGGGCAAGCCCCTTGGGTGCTGTAAATAGAAATAGCTCCATTGGCTGTAGCAGTGCTCTGTTGCACTGCACTTCTTTTCTGGACATGCTTCCTACAATTTGAAGCATTTCTTATACAAGGAAAAGGGAAAGGAGAGCCTGGGACACCTTTTCTCTTTGCTGTCTCTCAGAAGTCACTTCAGATCGATCCACCTTAGGAAAATACATTGCTTTAATTACATTCATTAGGAACATGATATTTTAAACTATTTTATACCATCATAAATTCTTGTACCTTACCCAAACTCAGTTTATTTTATCCCTTGTTTAAGAGAAGGCATACTGCTGCATCATGGGAGTTTTATTTAAAATGATACTTAATAAGAAAACTAAACTTGCAACCATTCTAGTTCCCCATTCTAGTTAGTTCTGGGCAAGAACTTGTTCACCTTTGCTTGGACATGCCTTTGAGGGATGAGTAGGATAGCACTTTATCTGAGAGGGGCATTGTGTTACTGCATGAGCTCAGGCCCTTGATGGCTGGTCACAAACATCTCCATGGCTGATCTCATGCTTACCTGGAGAGCAGGGGTTCCATTTCAGAAGCATAGGACCATTAGAATTAAAAGGTGGGAAATGACCTTCAAGGTCATAGAATCCAACCTTTGACTGACCACCATTTTGTCAACCAGACCATGGCACTGACTACCATGTCCAGTCATTTCTCGAACACCTCCACAGATGGTGGTGACTCCACCACTTCCCTGGGTAGCCCATTCCAATGATTAACAACCCTTTCTCTGAAGAAATTCTTCCTGATGTCCAGCCTGAAAATTTCTTGGCACTACTTACCATTTCCTTTTGTCCTGTTGATAGTTGTCTTTATTTTAGAAATAAGAAGGGGAAATTGCTTCTCTACAATTCTGTCAATACAATGTCTTCCAAGGAAAAAATCAGAAACCTCAAGGTAAAACTCATTTGCTACTCTCAAAAAGAAGGAAAAGCATCAAGAAATCATTGTTGCTCTGTTCCTAGGTTTAGGTAGATCAGGGACTGAACACAGAATAATCCCAAGCTTTGAGTTCTGATTACTACTGAGAAGTAAAGAGTACATGGCCACAACTGAATGGGTGTTAATAAGGATCCTAGTACAGCACTAAACAAAGACATCTTGAAGTGCATCTGGAACAACACAGCTGTTCTCTTTGAACTGACAGGATGCAGCAAAGGACTGCTGGCACCTTGGTCCTGATGAATTCAGTGGGGTCTTTGTGAGGGTACAGGCTAACGTGTGAGGTCCAAGGCATGCGGCTTTAAATGAAGCATGTTTGTATATCGTGCCTGTGCGTTTCTCCTGCAAATACATACACATAAAAATACACTTATGGTTGTGAGCCCTCACACACTACTGGAAAATAAGTAATTTCATGGGTTTGTTTTGGCTGATAAATCTGATGATTTCTTTGTTGGTTTACAGCAGTTTGTAGACTTAGTAAGAGAAGATAACACCAAAGTTAACAATCACCGCACCAGAAAGATTCAGGCAATTGGTGCCTTTGCAAGCCATCAGGAAGCAACCATGGAAGCTCATCCTTATAGAACACAAGCTGGTTAGCTTCTCCTGGCACTGGGCAAATGGAAAGTAGAAAGTAATTATATTATTTTCAGTAACCACACTCCAGTTGCAAATGCTCACATGGCTCTGGCTTGCAGATAAGTCTTTCTAGCTGGACTACTCATTACTCTTACAAAAGTAAACATAAACACTGTCGAGTGCAAACATAGACTGTTACAGAAATTCTGTGGTATCTGAAAATCTCGCAGCTGCTCTTACTCCCAAGTAAGTCCAAGTTCATCTGGAGGGACTAGAATTTGTAGAACTGAGAGTCCAAAAGACATAAAAAAAAACCCTAGCCAGTGTTTTCTCTATCTGGAAAGTACAGAGCAATCAGCCTGAAAAATTGCAGGCTCTCTCACCTAATGTTGAGGCTGATTCTGTGAACACTTAGTGCTGAAATTAGACACCATTTTAGGTGGTATTTTTTAACCTGATGGGATCCCTGTGTTGCAAAAATCCTTTGCATGTTGGTTTAAGTATTTTTGCCTCAGGGTAATTTCAGTGTCTCACCCCTTTATGTTCTAGTAGGGAAGCAAGTGAACAAATGTACAAATATGCCATGGTAAATATGTAAAGGCACTTCTACTCTTACCAGAGGGGGATTGATCTAAATTCATTAACATACAGACATGGAAAACTTGATTTAAAAACTAATTGAAAAAGAAATTGCAAATAGCATTACACCAGAAGTCTTGTCAAATGTTGGTTTTCTATATAACCTTCCTTTCAAAAGCATTTAATTTTTGATAATGTATAAATGTTTATATTCAAGTCAAAGTTTTTCTTAAAAAAAAAGAAGAAGAAACATAGTAAATTTAATAACTATAAACCCAAGGGTACTTTCAGTTCCACTTTTTTTATATTTATGAAAATTTTGGGCTCACCTTGCATATCTCAGTTATGTTTTCTCCAGTCTTTCATGGCTGACAGAGTTAGAGATTTATTTTACATAAGTTAGATAGCATTAGATGGTTAGCAGCCTTAACTTAAAAAAAAATCAAAAAACCCACCCGAAAACAAAAAAAAAGCTTAATCTTAAGCTTAAACCTTAAGCTTAGGGCTGGCATGCTAATTCCATTCTAATGGTAAGTAAAGAAATATTACAGAATGAGGAATTTTATGTAAATGATTCAAAATATTTCAAGTTGACTCACAGTTTTTCATCCTTCATTGCAAAGTTTTAATTTAACAAAAATTAAATATTTAGAGTCTTGAAAATAAAAGAACAAAAGATCCTAGTATAGAAAATACTAAACAATGTAATCAGTTATGTTCTTTTAATATTTCCCCTCTTAATCAAGAAAAAAGAAAGAAAAAAAGCCAGCAGCCTACACAGAGCCAATTACATAGAAAAATCATAAGCAACTGCAGTCTGTGAAATGTTGCCAGTCACAAATTTACCATGACACAATGCAGAGGAAGCTATAGTTTGAAGACCAAGCTGTCAAATCTGAATTTGGAAGTCTTAAAATGCATAGTTAAACTTAGTGGCATTAGGAAGATATTCAAAGGAGATGGGCAAGAGGCACCCAGGAACTACCTCATTCCTATTATCCCCCCTAACTTATGTTTCTAACACAAACATTAAAGGAACTGCTGGAATCCGTGAGGAAAAAACCCAGTAGGATGGATAGGATAGGATAGGATAGGATAGGATAAGATAGGATAGGATAGGATAGGACAGGACAGGACAGGATAGGATAGGATGGAAGGATAGTTTGATTTGAGAGTAAGGAGAGTTGGTCTGGTAAAGAATGAAAGAATAGTTTTTGTTGTAATGAAGGTTTGTACTGATTTATTGAACCTGTTTCTTCCTCGCTGCTTAGTCTTTCAAATCACTTTCTGTGTTACTTAGGAACTGCAAAAGTAAAAAAAAAAAAAACAACAACCAACAAAAAACAAACCACACACCCAAAAAAAAAAAAAAAAAGAAAAAAAACCACCCCAAAAAAACCTAAAAAACAACAAAAAAAACCCCCACCCAAAACAAAACAAAAAACCCTCCACAAACCAGTACTCACTAGGGGTGCATTCATCCCTACTGCATAAAGTGTTTTCCCAGTAGTTTATAAGGTATTGAAAATTAAGGGTCTTCTTATATTCCCGAGGAACTAGCAGCAAACCCACTTTTGGTTTCAATAGGAACAAGACAGAAACTAAAAATTGATTTTATACCTGAATGTCTTAGTTTAAATACCCAGTTTTTAAACATAGCTGGCCAAAGTGTGGAATTAAGAAGTATATTTTCAAAAGTTAAATATTAATTTTTATTTCATTTTGCATAACACTGTCTTCTAAACATTTCCTAGTACTTAATTTTTAATTTAATAATCAAAAACAAACCGAGTCTCTTCTCCCTCTAGTGCATTTTCATTTGTGCCCATGTAGAGCACTGGCCTCATGAAGAGAGGCTCTGAACCATACCAGGTCAACTATAGCCATAAAGAAATTAGGACTGAAAGGCAGGCCTGATTCATTGCCTGTGTAATAGTTTGGTTTACAGCTAGAGCAAAGGGTTTGGAGATTATCCTTGCTTTCCTCTCTTTCTTAAATAAGGCCCTAGGAAAAGCTTTTGGAATATGAAAAAAACCCCTAAGCCAGAAACTTCAGAGAAAATGTTTGTTTTATACAAAGCTATTCCTGTTAAAAATAGAAACACAGTCCACTTCACACACACCTGCAGAAGTAACACAGGTGCAAATTGGGAAGGCAAAGTAAAACTTTATTGTTGACAGGGTATTAACAACATGTTTCATGAAAATGTGTGTCAAATAACCAATACCTAAATATTTAGCCAATCACACTTTGGCTTCTCAGAGGTCTGTGCTTGAAGGTTTGCTAGAAAGCACCATTATGATGCTCTGCTCTAAGGATATCATGTCATAACATGGGCCTTAGGACTTCTTGCTGCCCTTTGTTGCTCAGTAATCACACTTGGTTTAAGATTCCAGTCAAAGGACATCCCCACCAGCTGTTTCATTGGCTAATTTCCTTAAAGACCGGCTACTTGCCTGTAACTTCCCTATGCTTGTGGGATGAACTGAGAAGTTCTCTGATAGCTCTTTTCCCTCACGTTCTTTCTTCCAGAGGGTTGAGTTACTTCACTGATAAGTTAAATGGATCACTTCTTTAAAAATAAGACAATCCTTTTGTCTTTATCAGTACTCTTTTCTGTAGTTCCTCCATCATCCTTCTTGGAGTGCAGATAATTGAATGGGACTGCCTTAGCAGACATCACACCATCAGTGCCAAGCAGAGATCGTTCAGACTCTGTTCTCCTTCCTGACACATCCATTTCTGTGTACCCAATATTTCAGCAGCTCTTTGGGCCCAGGCACCAAGGTTCATTTTCTTCCAGCATTACCATCACATGAGTTTCTTCAGAATCCTTTTCCTCCCTGTTGTGGACAGGCTTAGAAAGAAAATTTTAAAAGAACAAAAAGGAGGCTGATTGATTTTAAAAAGGTAAGCCTGTTTATTACAGAACAAACAACTGGAAGCAAAGGTCCGGGCTAGTCCGGAGAGTGTTTCAACAACTTAGTAACTAAATAAATGTAACCTAGGGGTGTTTCCAAGGAAACCGGCTCCTAGGAAAGACCGGGGTGTCTGCCACCTCAGGCCTTTTAACATCTCTCCTAGTGCGCTGATTGGGGCGCTCAGGATCCGCGCTGTGATAGGTCCATTTTCCAGTCTTTGATTGGTTTATAACTTGGGCTGTCCTGGACCAATCATTTTGCCATTCTTGCTCCTCATTGGCTAGTCTCTCTTCCAATCCTGGTTCAAACTGCGGCCGTGCCTCATGATGTAATGTATTCTGGAACTTTCTCTGTCATTTCAGGAAGATTGTCACCCCACCTCCTCCCTGGTTCCAACCCCCCTTACACATGTACAACAACACTTGGTTTTTAATGTAACTATTCCTAAATTTGTTACCTGCATCTGCAACATTCAACCCTAACAGCAACTTGTTACTTGTATTAACAATATTCAACCCCAGTCACGCTTGTTACTTGTACATACTACACCCAACCTTAATCACAATTTTGTTACTTGTATTAACATTTAATCACAGTTGTTACTTCCTTAACATTTAATCACAGTTTGTTACTTCTGCTAACAACATTTAATCTTGCATACATTGTTAACTACCTTCCCCAAAAGTTTAAATTTTATTTTTCTTCATAACATCTCTGTTCATTGTCCCCCAAAAAGGGCAGCTTGCATCTAGAAATGATACAGCATACCTTGTGTGCTTCAGTAGCCATAGAGATTGTGTAAAGAAAAACTATTTTAGAATTCTTGAACCAAAAATTTTGCATTTGGCAAGGGAAGCAATCCATATGTCTTACATTTTACAACAGTGAATCATGCTTTAAATCCTGAGTAATCCTAGTGAATTAAGTGAAACCTTTTAAAGTGTAAAATATTATACAATGCCATGTCAATATAAACAAGGAACTGTCACAGACTGCATCTAGACCACTCTCAGTCTAAAACAGGAGTGCACTTTTGAAACTGATCTCCTGACTCTCGCCCCATGCCGAGCTTTGGGACACAGACCGGAGTGGTTTCTGAGCATGAGAACTGCTTTCCCTTTGGGTGAAACCAGCCCAGCCAGTGCACCTCGACAGCATGTCCAAGGTGCTCCTGTCAGGCAGCCTGCAGGACCAGCCAGCCCCACAAGACAGCCGGATGCTGACGTTGGTGCAATGCAGACACTTGGTCCTTACGTCCCTGTTTCATCCTGTCCACTGCCCACAGACATGTCTGTGTCTTGTTTGTTTGCTCCTCTGCATGCACACTCCTCATGAGAGGGATTGGGCTCTCCCTCTCCCCTGGGGCTTGTCCTCACAAAGTCCCCATTGGGGACCAAAGACCAGTATTAACAAGAATTCTTCAGGAAGATTAGGCCTTCCCAAGGGTAGACTCCTGGTTCCCACCTCACTTTAGCCACTTTGAGAAGAGTGCAAGCAGAGCTGCTCCTGCTGCTGGCCTCAGAGGGCCAGATGATCCTCACAGGACCAGGGGAGACATCTGACAGCATCCTCACAACACTCAGGATTCATACGCCTCCAGAAACCCTGAGCAGCTAGGGGTGATGATGCACAGTTAACATCTCTCACATCCATAGCACAACCTCCTGCTGAGTCTGGCTTCTCTGCAGGGCAACTGATCCTGTTCACTCTCTAGGTGTTTCACTCTCTTGCAGCCAGCTCCTAGGTAGAACTACTTTCTCTTCTAAAATCTTTCATGGGAGGAAAAAAAGGTTTGAAATGATAAACTGTCTCAGACATTAATTCAGCACAGCTGGGGCCATGCAACACTGCATGGATGAGGAAAGACAAGAAAAGAGATCATCACCCCTCTCTTCTTTCTATTCCAGACTGGCAGGAGGCCAAACTGGCTCTAAGAGTAAATTAGAGCAACATAAAAAATCTCTGTTCCATCTGAGGATCCTAAGGGACCCATACTGCTAGCTCAGCCCTTCGTGTCAGCCCACTAAATAGATCAGAGGAGTGTAGATTACATACATCAAAGTTTCTGATTTATTTTACCTTAAGTAATAACAAGTACGTGTTCAACATACTAAATATCTTCCATATAGTAGATAAGAGTGTTGCCCTAACTTCTGTAGATTTTCGGAAGAATCACCAAATCTGTTCTTATGATCTTATAGAAAGAAGCAAAAACATATTTGATGTGAAGCCTACCTAATACACAGTGTTCCTGAGCAGCAGATGTGCACTGGTTGTATAATGGCATGGGGAATGAACTATGAATAGTGCATCCCTCTTTGCAACCTCTGCAACAGAGTAACAGCATCAAAATTCTTATCAGAGGTTTTTAGATTAGATTGAATTCCTGTTAAAGCCTGAGGAATCTAAATCTTCAAGTCTCAAAATGGTGGATTAAAAATGCTCACTAGAAAGAGCAGGTATTACAGGCCACATGAATCAATCTATAGAGAGAAATAGGACAGAAAAAGGATCAGACCATGCTTCCTTTGCAAAATCAAAAAAATTTCGGCAGTTTTATCTTCCAGAAACTTTAAAACAAGGTCTTCCACTTTATTTCTGATAATATCGTTTTACTCAAGAGGTCTACTTGCACAAGCGGTCATTATCTTTCAGTCTAATCCAAATATATCACAAACAGTGATGGTCTCAATTCCTGAAAATATCTTAGTCAATCAGAATTTCCTTCTAAAATTGAAACTCTCAGTATTAATAAGTGGCTAAATGAGAAAATGTTTTTTGATGCTGTGAAGCAGTTGCTTCATGATGCTTCAAATGTTCTGACTCCATCAGAGCACTTATCTGAAGAATATCAAATATTGTAAAGATGCTCACAAAATAGAAGTCAAATCTTGCTGCTACAGCAGTGGTAAGTAGTAATAATAACATGCTAAAAGTGTCTACTTTACTTTCCCTCCACGAATAGTGTGGCAGGACACCTCCTAACAGGAAAGCTGGGATTTAACATATTTGTAAGTGCAACAGAGCAAGGGCCTACCATGTCACATTTCCATGTATAGAATATCTACCTGCTGCAATGTGAGAATGGCATAGTGCCCCTCTGTCCCAGTAGTGTGGGGATATCTGTTCAAGTTCAGTTTTTACTATTGTACCTAAAATTTGCATATGAATTTATCTTAAAAATTAGCAGATACTTTTTTTTTTCAGTCCATAACAGGAGTAAATAATTGAACTGCATTTCAGGAGCTTTTTTTTTTTTTTGGTAAGAATTATTTAACTAAATAATGTAACAGAAGAAGCAATTATTTATTTTGTAATTATTCACTTTTTCAAGAGAACTTACTTTTATTTAGAGAATGGAAAACATGGGATGAGGGGAAAACATAGAAACAGTTACCAAAGCAATACAATGAAGCACTAGAAAAATAACAATGGGTTTCATCTCGTAAAATACAAAATATTTTTCCTTTTGATCCCATTATCTCCCCAGTAGGCCAGCCCTGCTGGCCCTTGACTTTGATTGTTTCAGGTTAGGGTTTCCATTTTAATGAGGGTAAGAAACCTCATCTCTGGCTCCCTTCCTTTGGAGCTGCAGGGCTATGGCACTGCTGCTGATCATTATCACAGTGCCACACATTATGAAACTGAAAAAACACGGCTCTTAAAAAAATGGTGATTTCTTTTATACATGGTCACTTTGGGGTCTTCTCTTACATGAAGGCTAAAATTATTGCAATGGCCGGAGTATCTTCGTTGCAAAAACTCTTCTATCTTCTACTCTACCGTCACTTTAGAGTTGGGGATTTTTTTTCATTTCACCTGGAAAACACCCAAGTCTTTATCACGGGTCTGTGCAGCTCCTCTTAGCCAAGCATAGCCTGAAAAAGTGCCTTCCTTGATAACCTTCATTTGAAGTTCTCGGCAAGGATTACGTCAATATTTAACCCCGTCTCCCCGGGGGTGGCTGCCGGCTGCCTGGCTTCCCGGCGTGGCCACGACACAGCTGCACAGAACCAGGGCTCCGGGCTGGCCACAGCCCCGGCTCAGAAAGTGAGGGGCAGGCGGATGCAGCCCTCCGGATTTGTCCTGCTCCGTGCAGGACTTGCTTAAACTCCACCAGAAACAGGCAGCAGCGGCTGTGCCCAGTTAGAAAAGAGGAAAAGTCATTTCCTTGTATCCGTATGATGTTGCAATTTAATTTCCTTGCCATCACAATGCCTTCGGTTGCCCACCAAACTTTCCTCGCCTACCTCCGTCTCCCTGCCTGCTCAGCAGAGCATGTGGCCAGGCCTGGCCAGGCTGGGACCAGCTGTCCGAGAGCCTGGCCGGGACACGGTTGCTTTCTCGGCTGGAGGTTGTAACACTGCGGTAGGTCCATGGCCAGGCAGCGCAGGATGAGCGTGAGCTGCTCCTCAGCAGCGAGAACCCCACCACACGGCCGGGAAGGCTGCCAGGACAGACAGACCTGCAGTGCTGCCCCTCACCCAAGCCTGCGGCTCCGGGCATGCCGGCGTCCCGCTGCCCCCTCACCACACAGCCCTCCTGGCCATGCTGAGCCACCTCCTTGGTGTGGGGGACAAGGACGGGACCTGACACAGCGGTGACAGCTCCATCGCTCTCCCCGGGGCGCGCAAGGAGTGAGACTCAGCTTCCTTGCTGGGCGACCGCGCCTTGGAAGCTCTGCAAATCTTGACTAAGGACCATTTTCTGATGAGTTTACCTCATTTGTAAGCCCACAGCACTTTAAAAGCAAGCAAGCAAACAAAAAAGCACAGGAGCTAAAAATTCTGGCCCATCTCACTATGAATCTGGAGGGTGTTTTTTGTTTGTTTACATTGCAGAGTAATAAAAACGTAATGTAGGTTTTGCATTTGGAGAAAAGTAAGGCGAATGCGGGCTTACTTAGAAAGGGAGACACGTGTCTGCCTGTCTGTCTGAGCGCAGATGGCCTTGCACTGCAGTCTCGAGGCTCTGAATATGAAAATGAATCACATCAGCCCTCAACATTTCCCAGTGTCTCGAGAGTTCTGCTTTCAACACAGATATGAACGTATGTAGGTAGCAACGATCTTTGTTGTGTGGACTTGGGTGATGTCATATTTTTCCATCAGGATACTGGGTGACAGCACATTTGTAGGCTTTGGGCTAAATGTATAACGAGCATGAAATTCCCTTTAATGTCAAAATAAGACCAAAAGAGAAAAAAGAGTGGAAAGGTCATATGGAAAAAACCTCCAATAATAAATATGACTTTTGGGGCCGCCTGAGTCTGGCTGTCACCGTGATGAGCCCACCGAGGCAGACACCCCGGCAACATCCCGATAATCTTATTATTTGCATGACATTAGCCATGAGGCC